>BQNB010002145.1:0-124086 GCA_026074375.1 Tanacetum coccineum
TTGGTTTAATCCTAGAAATTTATCAGTTAAACATGTTCTTCCATCTAAATCCATAGTACTAATCATGGCGGTCTCGAGTCATATACCAGGCCAAGTTCTAAAGTCCATTGCATCACCGGCACACTCATAAATATGTGAAATTTAGTAGACAGTTGGAAACGGAATAAGCTTAATTCTCATAATATGTATCAAGGGTTACAGTGCGCTAGGTAATGTAACTAGTGATTTTTACAAAAGTCATGCTGAAAAAAATTTAAATTTTGACCATTTTTAAGCACTTTGCATGTTATTTTGTAAAAAATAAGACAAGTACGTTCTAATTCTCCACCCCCCCCCCCCCACTTAAATTATACAACGTCCTCGTTGTATAGATAAAATAATTAAATATTGAGGGAAAATAGAATTAGAACGAAAAACTCTCTGATGGTTTGCTCGTGATAATTCTCTATGATGAGTTCTTGAGCAAAAAGTGTGTTGACTAGGGCTTCAGAATGCCTGAATGAGTTCAACACGACTCTTTTTCAGCATATACCATATCATAGTTTTAGCAAGGTCTTGTAAAAGGTTAGAAGACAAGTGCAAATTCTATCGCGCTACAATGGTACAAGAAAACAGTTAAACACACAATTGTACAGGGATCAATATGCCGTATCCCAAACCCTAGGATACGCCGTATTGTTCCTGTAGAAACAATTAAATTACTAGAAATTAAATATTAAGTTTTAAAACTGATAACGTCTAGACATGCATACGTCGTATCCAATGGGGTTTAATACACCGTATGTAATGTCTGGGAAGATAGACTCGTGCAAAAAATTAAAATTCAAACAATTAAATGCGACAAACAATTAAAATGACCGGGTTGTCTCTCGGGAAGTACTTTTGTTTCAGCTGGTCTTTAAGTTTGACCTTTTTCCTTCTTATCTTGTCAGGTGTCGTCACGACCCATCCATCGTTAATGAGACGTAAAAGTTCTTGATAAGCATCGAGGCTATCCTTTGAATGGTTGAGGTATTCGGACTCTTTTAAGGTAATGTACTCCTCGTCATAATTGAATGAGTATTTCATCATCTCGAATCTCTTGACTTTGCAGTTTGATGGTTCAGGAATTGGATCATCCTTTTGATTTTCTTGAGTACAACTGACGTTGCTTGCTTCATAATCTCTTCTAAATATACAGTTGGTATCAAGATAAGGATTACTAACCCATTCAGTCTTCATATTCGCATATGGTCCTCGTCCGAAATTTTCCATACGAGTAAATAGAGCGATCTCGTGAGCGTTCACTTTCCACCAGCACTCTTGTAGTTTTACTAGTACTTCATATTCCAGCTCGTGGAAGTTTTCAAAATAGCATTTCAACCATCTGCAGAATTTTATCACCCTCGGAGTCACATCTCCCCATGATCCTTCTATTTTAGCCTTAAGTGCTAAGGTTTCATCCTTCAGTTTCCCATCAGCAAGTTCATCGTACCACCTGTGATCTTGGAAATAGGTCATGCTTCCAACTCGAACCATTCCCGGCAGTTCCCCACCATTACAGAATCCATCAATATCAGAAGTGCACGTGGGCCACTTAGTTTTTCCATTATTAAAGCGGTATGGTTCACATATGTGATCACATAGTTGGTATGGTACCCCCTTTTCCGACCACGGTTCATCAGTACCCTTTGCTTCGTCATTATTCAACTCTTGTTCATATTCATCATAAGTGAATAGATCAATGTCAATTTTCAGAAGGCAATTGAATTTGTTGAACGCCTCGCACAAGGGTGTCTCGAAGTCAAATAGATTTCCCTCTATCATGAAGATTTCGGGAGCATTGTCAGTTTCGTTTGGGTCTTCCTTTTCCTCAATATCTTCATCATCAATGTGGTCAGAAAGATGGTGGAATTTCAGAATGAACTTTTCGACCATGCGGTCCCAAGTAGTGATCGATCCCATACACTTCTTGGTAAACCATTCATATGCAGCTCCAGTTAGTGAAACAGGGAAAATACTAAGTCAGAATCAGTCTTGAGTCAACCCGTTAATTTTGATCGGCCCAACAACATCGAGAAATTTATTGATGTGTTAGTATGCGTTTCCCCTTTGTAAGCATCATTACGTATCTTTTCTAAGAATTTCCCTTGTATTTTGACGATGCATTTCTTGACCATTCTTACCTCGTTGTCATTAGAGACGAAATTCTTTCGGGTAGAAGTGATGTAGTTGTTTGGTTCTGCCATGTGAGTTTCTTTGTCAATGGTTTCCTGTAATTTTAGCACAAATAATCAGTAGGATGTGCCCTAGGGAAAGGGAACACATAAAACAGGAAATCGAAAGCAAGATTACTACTGTTACTGCATCAGATGACGAATACGCCATATTCAATTAATTTGAATACGCCGTATGGGTCTGTTGAATGCCAGTACGCCGTATAGAGTTCACGGAATACGTTGTATTGTTTGGAAAACGGATACGCCGTTTAGACTGTGAAACTCAATACGTTGTCCTGATCAGAAGGTTTGATACATCATATCCAACCGGTGGATACGACGTATCAGGTGATTAGTCAGAACAGAATACTATTTAAAACAATTAAATGCAGGAATTTAAACACACAATACGAATAAATACAAACAGAATTTAAATAATTAGATTACACTAAATTAAATTAAAGGTTAAAAATACTGATAAGAATAAGGTTTAATAATTTCACTCCCCGGCAACGACGCCAAAAACCTGATGTGCTGTCGTTAGGGTCAATTATTTGATTATCAAGTTTTAAATTTATATTTAGCCGACAAACCTAAAACAACACTTTAACGAGCAGTGTACTCGGTCAAGATGGAGTTCGCGGTAAGTAGGGTTTCGAACACTAAGAGTGGAAATTTAATCCTATATTCTATCAGTATTTTAATTAGTCTATTTACTGGTTAAACTTATGCTATGTACGTTGTCTAATGAAATGGGAGGGGTTCAGCCTGAGAGACTGGCACAGGTTTGGTGATGACAAATACCAATTCAATACACAATAAACACAAAAGATGAAGATTAGAAGATAGAAAAGCGGTACAAGCCAAATGATAGAAAACTGTATTAGTCATATTAAATCCGGTTCAATGCTGGTTTGTTTGTTTTAGTGCAATGATTTACTTATCTCGAACGACACATATCTTCTTTAAGCACTTAGGCGGGACATCATCCTAAGACCTAGACACAATTAATCCTGTCACAATTAATGTATACGCATAAAACATCCTTTAGTTTAATTATAATCTATCTTAGATAATTAAAGCAGTGGTGATCCTGTTAAAACTCTAACCCAACGGGACTTTACCCACTTATTGTTTGACGGTGTTTTATATACTGGTAGTTCACTATTCCAATCTTTATCAGTTAATTAAGAGCATGATTGCTGAAACATAAACGGGTCACCCACCGGTCCAACTAAGCTCATATTCAAAGACAATGACACAGAACGTTATTTGTGATTCCTATTGGTAGACATATGAAACACGATTTGGAGAGCTATCCCGATATTATAGATTACTGGTCTGTAACACTAGAAACCCAGTTGATTGATAGCTCGGCTATTTCTACAAACCACATAAACAAGTTGGAGAGATAAATAAACATAATTAAACAATCAACGATAAATTAATAAATCAATTTTAAACCAAACCAAACATTGAACCTTCATTAAGATGGCTAATACCCGAGGGTATTAGCCCACAACCATTGTAATTATACAAGCGTAATCAAACAATTGAAATCGAATGATTAAGAGAGTAAAAAATACACGATGTCTTTCTATGATTCGTGATCAATGCTGACCTTTATGGCTAATCTTCTCTTCTAAAATTCGTCTCTGATGAGTATGGTATAAAGAATATGATATTGCACACTGAAAACTCATTTTTGAGTCTTCTATTTATAGTTGCTAAAAAATACTCGATACGCCGTATCCAGATAGGTCGATACGGCGTATTGGGCTGGATTCCTTGGAGTGCGCGCTACGTTCGTAATAAATCTTTGATATCATTCCCAATTTACTTGATTTACTGTATCTTCGAATAGTTATCTTCATGGATACGGCGTATGTAGATAGCATGGATACGCCGTATTGGGAATTGGTCAAACGCGTTTTCTTGTGAAGTCTTGGCGCTGATACGCCGTATCTCTTTTAGTTGGATACGGCGTATTGGTGAATTTTCAGAAATCTTCAAATGTCTTCGTTTTAGCTCCAATTTATGCGCCTTTTAGCTTATCTTCACAAAACACTCCTAAATTACTGCATTTATCAACTTTAAAGCAATTAAGTACCAAATAATGCAATAATTATATAAAAGTGGGCAAAATAGATGGGATAAATGATATAATAAAGTGACGTTATTTGATGTCATCAATACGCCGTATTAATCAGTTGAATGAATACGCTGTATTGAACCTAGAATTGGATACGCCGTATCCGATGAAAGTGGATACGCCGTATTCAGCCATCGACCAGAACAATGTATTAAGAAAAACAATTAAATACGCAAACAATTAAACAAACAAATATACAAGCAAAAAATTAATGACAAATATACAAATATTATAGAATATACAAGAATATACACTAATCTAAATTACACTAATCCTACGGGTTAGATCTAATCTAATGTTAAAAACCAAAATATCAAATAAAAATCAAGATTAATTTTCACTCCCCGGCGGCGGCGCCAAAAACTTGATGTGTCGTTGTGTGGTGTATATTTTATTGATTCAAGTTTTAAATTTATATTTTGTCGACTAAACCAAAAACAACACTTTAACGGGCAGTGTACCCGATCGGTAGTAGTTTCGTGGTAAGTAGGGTGTCGAACACTTGAAGCGAGGTTAAATCTATCAATTCTATTAATATCTTGGTTATCTAATCTATGTTAATTCTATCCTATTCTAAACCTATGTTAGTCCTAGTTCTTAATTCTAACGGGAAAATGAGGGGTTTTCAGCCTGAGAGACTGGCACGGTTTGGTTGGTGACTATAATCAATTCAAGGCACTTTAACCCACGCAAGCTAATTAACAAAGGATGAAAGAACGATCGAGCCTTATATAAGAAAACTGTTTTAACCATTATTAATCCGATTAGAATGTTGGTTTGTTTATTAAGTGCAATGATTTCTTCTCTCGAGGCGGCATATCATTCTTAAGACTTAGGCATTACATCATCCTAAGAACTAGACACATTAATCCTATCACAATTAAAGCATCCGTATAAAGCATCCTTATTTGATAATTATAATCTATCTTTGGGATTAAAGAAATGGTGATCTTGTTAAACCCTAGCTCATAGAGACTTTACCCACTTACCGCTTAATGGCAATTTATACACTAGTAGTCCACTTGTCCAACTATCCAATGGAATCAGAACGTTACTTGATCAACTATCCAATGGAAGTCAGAACGTACTTGTTAAAATTATCTAGGTCACAGCTTTTTGGTTTTTATATTATAATTTAATAGTTATTATGAAAAAAGTCTGTCAACACGATCAATAAACATTGGTAATATCATTAATCTAGTTCAGCCCGAAGAAAGTCGTATCCTAGTCACAAATCTTTAGAACCGGTACAATATTTATGTAATATGATTCGTAGATGTCTAAATTCTTATGGAGAAGCTTTCTAGACTTAGATCTAATGGTCCATATCACTAGATCCGGTTGAATGTATATGTGTCGCATACACAAAGCACGTAAACAAGTTATAACATTGTATCATATATTATAACATAAACAGAGCATTCAATGATACAATCAAGAATAAGATAAGACAAATACCAAACATTCAGATTTTATTTAATGTGGCTAATACCCGAAGATATTAGCCTTCAAACGTCATAATAAATTACAAATGCACATTTATTCAGCCTAAGGCTATAAAACTAACCAAGTTAACTAAAATGATACAATGAAAACTGAGACGATTACTAAAGATATAGGAAATAAGCCACGTTTGTTCCTTATTGGATGTGATAACGTTGCTCTCGACCTCTTCTGCTCTTTTTCGCCTCTGAAAATCGAACTTTTTTGTTTAGGTATCGGGAATATGATTTATCACGTAACTTAAACTCGTTTTTGAGTTGTTCCTATTTAAAAGGATCTGGAAGTCGTTGTTCGTACTACGGTGTATCCAAGTATTGGATACGGCGTATTGGGGATTTCTTGGAGTAGGGACCACGCTTGATATCTTCTAGAATATTCACATACTATTTCTTGAATACGGCGTATTGAGTCTCTTTGGATACGGCGTATTGAGCTTTATCCTCTGTGGTCTTTGGTGAGTGCAGGCACGGATACGCCGTATCTTCCTTGATGGATACGGTGTATTGGTCTTCAGAATAGTAATCTTCAAAATATCTTCATTTAAGCTCCAGAATGCGCGCCTTTTGCTAACTTTCACCAATTACTCCATAATTATTGCAATTCTCAAATATAAACGATTAAGTAACAATTCTTTGCAATAACTATACAAAATGGGTAAATAACATGGGATAAATGATGCTATAAAATAGATGTTATTTGATGTCATCAGTGACAAATGAGACAAGAATCTTTTGAGAGAAACTTGAATGGTTAGGAAGGGTTGTGCATTGCATCACTGGGTCCATGATGTTTATCTTCAACACCAGACATCATCTTTGTGATTCTTATAGCATATGTATTGACCGGTTTCTGCCTAAGTGTATGGATGGCTCATTTCTTTTCACCCTTTACATAACATTTCTTTTTCATTATTCAACCCTTTCAATGTTTACCAAGACGTCACTACTATCATCATGTTATGATTGTTCCTGTAATAACTCACGCCTTAGTCAATATTATTCTTTTTTATCATTCATCTCAAAATCATACCTAAGGACTTCTAATCTAAATATGGAATGTCTCTAGGTAGATCCCTCCGGTTCTGGTTGGATCATAGGACTAATACCTAACCTTAACCATCTTATGACTTTATAGACGTCGTGAATTAGTTGGTTGTTGGGTATAGAGATCGAAACCATAAAATGTTTTGATTGTTTTACAAACAAGGTTTTATTTTAACACTTTTAAAGTTTTAGTTTGAAATACTCCCCCTACACATGTGCATAGCGATTCGAAATTATTTCGCACATGAAGGTAACAGTTGAAGGCGCTTTGAGTCTTTAGATCACATAACATTTTTCTAGATCACATTTTCATCACATTTTTTACCTTTACTGAAAATAATAAATCGTTTAGTATATTTGCAATACCAATTGATTAAAATTTGACATAAAAATTTTCACAGGAAGAAAAATGTTTAAGCATGAAATATATGGAACATTTTTCCTTTGCTCTCCCTCAAATTCACATAATTATGACACCACTTTAAAAATGACTTGTAAAATTAAAGGTGAGTCAGTGTTGAGCACACAATTTTGAAAGATTATGAAATGATAGTGAATAATTCTTGAAAAATTGTTCTCAGGCACTGTATGTTTTTAAGCAAACTAAGAAAGCTAGTTATATCAAAGTGTGTCTATATCCAAAACGGATGGTCACTAAGCCGCTAACAACGGTTTTAGAATACTCAAGAACGGATGCATTCGAAGAAGCTACCAACACTTTTTGAGTACCCTAGACCGGATGTAGCTTCGATTGCTAGAAACGCTTTTTGATATATTCACACTTGTCAACCAACTACTTTTAACATTGAATATTTCCTTTTTGTTTATGAAACTTTTGCATCTGTGAAACACATAATTTTGAAAGATACTACTTGTGAAAGATATCACTTTAGTTGACATTTAAAGCTTTCTTAAAAAATTATGCTCACCAATTGTATGTTTTAGACACACTAAAATGAACATGAGAATGTGTGACTTGGTTTTAAAATCTCCCCCTCAAAAATTGATCCACCTATAAAAATTGATCTACTTTTGAAAGTTTCGTGAGGAAGGGAGTGTTGAACACACAATTTTGAAAGATTTTGAAAAACCTTTGAGGAATTCTTGAAAAATTATGTTCAACGGTTTTGAAAACCATTGTAAGAAGATTTCTCTCCTTTTTTTAAGATAAGTGCACTGAAGCATACACTCCCCTGTGACATTTGGGTCCGGGTTGCAATCTGAATTTGATTACAAGCCATAAGAAAATTTAGAAATGACACGTTTTGAAAGCATTTGTAAACTCTCACTCGAACTTTATTTACATATCTGCGTCTTTGTTAAATGACATTTCTAGATACGTAAATATCATTGATTCTGAGAGACATGTTGAGAAGAATCTTTTTGGTATTCTTAAATTTTATAATTTTGTATTTTCTTTTTGAAATATTTTATATTTTTGTACATTTCTTTTTGAAAGGTTCTCTATTTTTGTATTTTTTATAGGTTTTATACTTTTGTATTTTGTTTTTCAAAAATATTTACAAGTTGATGTTTGATGTATCAAGCAGATTCATTTGCCAGAACCTTTAGTTCTTCTTCTGGAGTCAAACATCTCATACCGAGTCGTCCAACTAGGTACTCAAACCTTTCTTTCAAAAGAGCTTTCATAAACAAGTCCGCTAACTGGTATTCTGTTCTGACAAAGTATAATTCTACAATGCCCCTTTCAACATGTTCCTTCATGAAATAATATCGGACGACGATGTGCTTAGTGCGGGAATGTTGTTCCAGGTTGAATGAGATGGCTATGGCTGACTTTGAATCGCAATACATAGGTATTTTGTTGAAGTTAAATCCATAATCTGTAAGCTGAGTTCTCATCCATAGGACTTGAGCACAACTTGCAGATAAAGACACATACTCGACATATGCAGTTGACATTGCGGTGCAATCCTGCTTCTTGGACGACCAACTTACGAGCTTATCACCTAGGAACTAAATTCCGCCAAACGTACTTTTACACGTATCAAGACAAACTGCATGGTCAACGTCTGAAAATCCGTTAGTTCGAAACCGGTGTCCTTCGGATACGAGAGTCCCATGTTTATGGTCCTCTTTAAGTACCTAAACATCCGTTTAACCTCCTTGAGGTGCTTTTTCGTAGGCCTTGCTGGATAACGTGCATAAAAACACGTTGCATACACTAAGTCTGGTCTGCTAGTTGTCCAGTACATGAGTGACCCGATCATGCTACGATATTTCGTTTAACTTATGGGTGTACCACTCAAGTCAGCATCTAGCTTAGGTGATGTAGCCATTGGTGTATCAATTGTGACACTCGTGATCAAACCAGGTTAGTTTAACCAATAGTGGTAGTCTAACTAGGTGTTATGTGATTTGAGTTAGTACGCAAGATTCAATTAGTGCATTTAATATTATGTGATAAGGTATATGAGTTGCAATTGATATGTGAGAAGTTTCGATTTAGATATTTGGTCATTTCATTTCGTTGGAAATGATGATTTTTGAGATGGTCATTCGTTAGTCATTTCGTAGTTCGTAGCATTTGGAAATAATTTGTGGAGTAAGCATCGTTAATTTAGATTCAATATTATTAGGTAAATTTGGATGCAATGATTTAATTATATAGTGAGTAATAAAAATATTTGAGGTCAAATATATGTAAAAATATATTTTATAGTTGGAATTTATGTGTAAGCATTTAAGGGTTTCAAGTAAATATGTAATTAGTTTTAAAAAAATCCCAGCCGAAAGTTTAAAAAAAAGAAAAATAATAATAAAAATATATTTTATAGGGGTGTTTGGATCGGCACAAAAGAAAGAAGAAAAAAAAGAAACCAAATCAACCTAGGAATCCTCTAGGATTAGTATAAATACCCATGATATCCCAAACACTAAATCACTTTTTCTCTCCTTCTCCTTCTCTTGGTGTCGATCGGTCAAAGCAATAACAAGGGAAACCATTAAAGATTTTCAAGAAAATTTAGGGTTCAAGATTTAGTGCTTTCAAGATAAAAGGTTTTTCATATAACCATAACTTAATCTTTTCTTTAATTTAATTAATTGTAACTTTTTAATTAGTGGAATTAGGGATTCATTAAAATTCAGTAAACATGTTAGTTTGATCATTAATAATTAATTAGGAAGTAATTAATAGTGTTTGGATGCGTTTAGTTAGGTTTAGTTGTTGTTAAATTCAGAATTAAAACTGGGCAAATTTTTAGGTCAACTTGTAAAAGTCATAACTTGGTCATACGAATAGGTTTTATTGATTTTCTTGAGCCTAAAATTAACTACGGGGAGTCTACTTTCCAACCTAAGTAGTTTTGTGAATTGAATGTGAGCAGAAGTCAGTCAAAATAATTTTACAAGATTCGTTGTCAAATGTGAGTTTTGGGGACAAATTTTTGATTGTGTTTGTAAGGTCAAAAACATATCAAAACATTTTTGTAATTGATGAAAACGCTACAGTAATAAGTTTATGATGTCTAGGAATTTTTGAAAATTTTCTAGATTTTTCCCAAGTGTCTAAATGGGTCTGGTCAAGCAAAACGTTTTGGTAGTCGAATCAGGTCACTTTGCGGACACTTTGTGATGTTGAATTTTTTTTAAAATAGTTAGACTTGTTATTATTTTTTAGGAAAATTACAGTATTTACACAACCCATTAAAGTTGATGTCATTCGAAATTGGGAGTCAGAGGAGGTCATTTAGTATTTTATAAAAATTCATAAATTGACTTTAAAATTTTGTAGAAAACTAAAAATGTTATCACTAGTCTAAAACATGTATAGAGCTTAGATAATGTGTAGAAATCATGACGAGATATTTATAAATTTATTTTAGACATTAGTATCCATCAATTGGAAGGTTACATGGAGAGGGTCGTAAAGCCGTGACCATATGTAACCCGTTCATTACGATTGGGTAGATTATTGCTTGGATTATTAGCGCGCAAATTGTGAAGCTTGAGGTGAGTTTCTCGTAGCTCCTTTTCAAATGTTTTCCTAGGGTGGAAATAGATACAAAACTGTTTTTAAATGTTTTCCTTGCTGTGATTAAATGGTATTGAATTTTTTTAAATAGACATGGTTACATAGTAGTTATGGGATACAATTGTGTGTAAGTTTACATGATACATATGTGGATACATGGATACATGAGTTGCTTGTGTCATTCCAGCCAAATGTGATAACTCTTATTATTGATGATACATGAATACAATGCTAGCTTATTTTTGTGATGTTGGATCGGGGGTAACGCCTACCTACTTTGTAATATGATTTGGTATGTTATGGTTTGAGACTCATGATGCATGCTATAAACCGTATGATTGTCCAACTTTTATTTTATGTTCACAGCTTATTATCTTTGTTTTATGATTAAACCTACGAGCTCACTAACATAATGTTGACACTTGAGAGTATCCATTTTCAGGTGAAGATAGAGAGGCTTAAGAGATTGAGACTTTTTGGCAAGTGAGACTTTTGGATCCCTGCATTGGAAGACTTACTAGTTATTATCTGTATTTTTGTATTTGATATACTTTTGTACTTGGTACTTTGTTATTTGGATTTTCGTTTTATGACTATGTATTGTTGTGTTTCGATTAACCTCGATACAAGTCCCCTCTTGTGTCAGGGTAGTAATTATGGATTTTAGTTATTCTCTATTATGACGTCAATGTGTTGTTACGATGCCTATCATGTTACGCCTCGCATTTCCACCATGACGGGGTATAACAGATTGGTATCAGAGCCATGTTATAGAGAAGTAGGTGGTTTGACCTAGACTATAACCTAGAAGTCCTTCATATTGCTGCATAATATGATCTATGTGTTTAGCTATCTAGGCATTTTGTTTTCTTTCTTTTTTTCTGAGTTTTATTTCGACCTCTGGCTACTCAATATCAGAAGATCTAGAAGAGGAGCTAATTGAGGAGGAGCCTCTCGAGAAACTGAAGAAGGAAGGTTAGTTAGAAGAGTCAAAGAAAGAGGCTGACTCAGATCTTCTATCGGATGCTCATGGCAGGCCTGGACCCGCGGAGTCGGGTGACTCTTGTGAAAGCAAAGTTAAACCCAAGTGAGGCCTAGTATAAGTTTATCACGTCTTTTGCCTTGACACGTTGCTATCGATGATTTCTTTTGGATATTACGTATTTTGGGCACTTCGAGACCTTCGTTTTCTTTTTATCGTTTTTAATTTTATCTTTATATAAATAAATATTACTTTGATAGAGCATCGTTTTGTGGAGTCAAGTATGATGTGCAATGTGGTATAGGTATATATATGTGCGTTATCATTGAGATGTGTAGTCTTAGAAGTAAGTACACATATGAAAGGATGCAATTATAATTATGGGTGGCCAACATAATAATAAAGGCATCACACACGTAGACTTGTGACCATGATTGCATTGATCGCTGTTTGTTTGTTAGGTGGTAGTGTAAGATGTTGTATTATGTGCGGTTGTATTATAAATAGTTGTATAGTTGGTAAGTTTCCCTCCTATCTAACATTTGCGGATACCTCGGATACTTGTTATTACTATTATTATGATTATTGGGTCTGTTTGTTTGCTCGATTATACGTTCAGGATATCTAACTCTCATTTTAGCATTCCTTGTCCGTACCATGTCAGTACGGATGATCTATCTTTCCCATTCAGTGTCTTGATATATATTGGTTGTTCAGATCTGCTTCTTTGGATATTGGTACGTTTCATAGGTTCTTTCCTTGCGTTGATTACTGGTACCAATATCTAATTTTTCTTCAAGCACTAAATAATCATAACCTATTAGTGTGGATGTTTACTCTCTTGTTTTTCACATCATTTGGTTTTCGTAACATGTTTGCGACATGTTAGTACCAATGCTTTGCTATGGTTGTTCTTTTAGTACGGATAAGTCTTTACGTTTTTCATTTGATTCGTAATGTCCTTGCATGAATTTCACTTGTACGTGTTCGTTTGACTGTTATTCTGATTATGTTGTACTTTCTTTCGCCTTCAAACAATAGATTTGCGTTAGAATCCTTACGGTATTTCACAATCCCTTTTGGTATTACGATGTCCTTTGTTTGAGTTACATATTTTATGATAAGTTCGAACTATAAAATCCTTTTAAATTATATCTTGATGAGGTTTGAGGAAAACTATTTTTTTAACTCATTTTATAAATACATTGTGATAAACGCTTTTATATGATTGTCTCTTTATTTTTATGAAAACTACGTTTACAATAATTTTTATGAAAACAATATGATATTGGTTGACTGTGAAAACTATGTTTAAGATAATCTTCACGAATAAGATATGATAATATTTTTATATGCTTGTTTTTAATCAATTTTATTTATGCTTAAAGTGATTTATATGGGTAAGATGCGACACACCTTTTATATAACTATCTCTTTATTATTTTTTATTTTTTTTGAAAACCATGTTTAAAATGAGTTTTATAAAGATTATATTTAAGATGATTTTTATATTTAAAAATGATTTTTTCTATTTAAAATGACTTTCTTTATTGTTTTAAAATGATTTTTTATTAAAACAATATTTAGTTGGTTCTTTCAAGTAAAGTCGATTATTGGTATAAGAATTCTATCTTTTTCATTTATCAACCTTGATACGTATCGTTATTCGATATGTGTTCCTTTTGTCTTGGTATGCTCTGTTGATTCTTTTGTTTGCGTTTTCTATCGGTATAGATGTTCTATCCTTTCTTTTAAGGATTCTTATGACATTTGATCCGCATCTATTTGCATATGTGAAATCCCTTATATGTTTTCTATCCTTTGATTTGATATTCGTTTGCTACCCTATTCGATAGTTCGTAACCCTTATACGTTTTATTCGACCAAGTCACTCTCCGTGGGGAGCATCTGTGTTGTTCAAGAAGAAGGACGGTTCATTTCAAATGTGCATAGACTATCGAGAGTTGGACTAGCTGACCACTGACCACTAAGAATCTCCCCAGGATCGATGACTTGTTTGACCAATTGCAAGGCTCACATTATTTCTCTAAGATAGATCTTCGATCTGGTTGTCATCAGCTGAGAGTGCATGAAGAAGATATTCCAAAGACGGCATTTAGGACGTGATATGGACACTTTGAGTTTATGATTATGCCTTTTGGGTTAACCAATGCACCAGAGGTTTTTATGGACTTGATGATCCGGGTGTGCAAGCCGTATTTAGACAAGTTTGTCATTGTGTTTATCGATGATATCTTGATCTACTTGAAGTCTAAGGAGGATCACAAGGTACACTTGAAGTTAGTTCTGGAGCTGCTGAAGGAGGAGAAGTTGTTTGCCAAGTTTTTCAAGTGTGAATTCTGGATAGAAGAAGTACATTTCCTTGGACACGTAGTTAACAACAATGATATTCACGTGGACTCTAGTAAGATAGAAGCAATGAAGAATTGGAAAGTACCTAAGACGCCAGCTGAGATATGATAATTTTTGGGATTGGCAGGTTACTATCGGCGTTTCATTGCGAATTTTTCTAAGATTGTTAAACCCCTTACTTTACTGACACAGAAGGATTAGAAGTACGAGTGGGACGTGGAACAAGAGGAAGCTTTTCAGACATTGAAGGACAATTTATGTAATGCACCAATATTTTCATTGCCTGATGGATCGAAAGACTTTGTAGTTTACTGCGACGCGTCAAACTAAGGACTTGGATGTGTATTGATGCAAAGAGGCAAGGTGATTAGAACTATACCACCCATGATTTGGAGCTGGGAGCAGTGGCCTTTGCACTTAAGACTTGGAGATATTATTTGTATGGGACGAAAAGTGTTATCTACACGGAGCACAAGTGTCTATAACATATATTTGACCAGAAGGAGTTAAATATGCACCAAAGAAGATGGATTGAGTTGTTTAGTGACTACGACTGTGAGATTCGCTACCATCCAGGAAAGGCGAATTTAGTGGTTGATGCATTAAGTAGGAAGGAGAGAGTGAAACCAAGACGAGTATGCGCAATGTCCATGGCTATTCAGTCAAGTGTTAAGGACAAGATATTGGCTGCTCAGAGTAAGACGTCCAAGGCAGAGAACGCGTCAGCAGAAATGTTGCGTGGCCAGAATCAACAAATGGAAAAGAAGGAAGATGGTGTTTTATACCCTATGGATCGAATTTGGGTTCCATTGGTAGGAAGTATAAGGACATTAATTATGGATAAGGCTCATGCATTGAGGTACACGGTACATCTGGGAGCGGATAAGAGGTACTATGACCTTAGAGATATGTATGGTGGCCATGTATGAAGAAGGATATTGCTACCTATGTTAGCAATTATCTGACTTGTTCAAAGATAAATACTGAAACATCAAAGACCTTCGGGTTTGTTGCAACAGCCAGAGATACCTGAGTGGAAATAAAATAGAATAACTATGGACTTTATTATAAGGTTGCCAAGATCTAGTAGTGGGTATGATACGAATTAGATAATAGTCGATAGACTGACTAAGTCAGCCTATTTTCTGGCAATACATGAAGATTACAAGATGGAGAAGTTAGCAAGACTTTATATCGATGAGATAGTAGCAAGGCATGAAGTGCCTGTGTCAATCATCTCAGATCGTGATGGGAGATTTACTTCACGATTTTAGCAGACGTTGCAGAAAGGGTTGGGAACACGGCTAGATATGAGTGCGGCTTATCATCCTCAAACGGATGGACAAAGTGAGCATACCATTCAGACTTTGGATGACATGTTAAGAGCGTATGTGATCAATTTTGGTGGCAGTTGGGATACTCATCTACCCTTAGCTGAGTTTTCGTACAACAATAGTTATCATTCGATTATTCGATGTGCTCCATTTGAGGCATTGTATAGGAGGAAATGTAGGACACCTGTTCTTTGGGCTGAAATTAGGGAAAGTCGGTTGATTGGACCAGAATTGGTACAAGAGACAACTGATAAAGTGGTACGGATTAAGGAAAGGCTCAAGGCGGTTAGAGATCGTCAAAAGAGCTATGCTGACAATAGACGTAAGCCGCTAGAGTTTGAGGTAGGTGATCAAGTGTTATTGAAAGTGTGTAACAACCCACATTTTCGAGTCATTTTACTTCGATAAATATTCAACTATTTATTTTAAACTTTTACGCGTTTACTTTTAATTTCAACCGTTTGGTTAAATCGCGTAAACAAAAAATCAACAATCAACGTAAACCAACATCAAAAAAATAAAAGTTTACGTCAATCAAGTGTTATGTTATTTTACGAAGGTAATTTATAACTTTTTATATTTTGTTTTTATACGTTACGTAAAACGTTTAAGTTTCGCACTTTGGAACCTTTTTGCATAAATTTAAACCATTCTACCTATCTACACTCAATCAAATACCCAATACCAAAAATATAACCAAAACCGACCACCCTTGTTTTCTATTAAAAAAATACCATTTTTACAAGTGTATACACAAAACTATGTCAAGTTAATACTATGTGCTAGTAGATATTTCTTTTACTAACTAATCTTACACAAGCTAACAACTCTATCTAACTCTTACACATAAGCCACACTTAGGCTTTAAGTTTTACTTTGGCTTCACTCTTACTACTTTGGCTCCAAGTTACTCTTTTCCTATAAATACCTTGTATATTTTACTTTATTTCTCACAATAACAAAACTCTTGCAAACTTTCTTCTCTCCATTTCTCTTCTCTTATACCCGGCCATCCACAAGCACCACCAAGACATTGGAGTTTTGATTTTCTACAAGTATTTTACAAGTATTCAAAAGGGTTTAGGTTAATATCAAATAAAAGGGGTTTGATTTAGGTCTAGTTTGTGTTCATCTCATCATCACCACCTCACAAGGTTCATACATATTTCTTATAATTCTATTTTATTTACTCATTCATGAAAATAATATATATCAAGTTAAATCACCAACTAGTTTACTTTTATAAACATTTTTAAAGAAAACAAGAAACACTACTTACTTATGATTTTAGACTTGTGGTTAGGTTTAAAGTTCATAAACTAGCTTAATTAATCTTATGATTATTTTATGATATTGTGAAGTATTGGATGGAATTAGGTTAATGGATGATTGTGTTTGTGAAAGGTGATTGAAATACATAGACTAGTGGATTTGAGGTATGAAAATGGGTAAAAATACTTGACGAAAATGTGTAAAATACCATTTTGGGGCAGCAGGTTGCAGACGTTTAGTCGAGCTAAAACCTTAAAAATGTGTTAGTACATCTTAACATGATTCCGTGCATATAAAAAACTCGAAAAACGGATGTAAAACGAAGAAGTTATGGCCAAAACTAGATTTGAAACAATACCGGCAAAATAAGTTTTCGGCATAAATCTGGCAGATTTATAAATGGTATTTTTGAGGGCTTTCGGGTCCGAGTCGGCTTAAATATAAAACTACAAAGTCGTCGGGAATGATGTTTTACTATAAGATCGCGTTTTTCTAAGCTCGAAAGTGTGTTAAAACGAGTAAAATCACCATAGAAACTAGGTAACTTCTTATATAAAATTTCTGCACTATTTTCCTGACATGAATAGTGTTGGTTCGTTTTCAACAAAAATCTTACAAAATGATGTACCATTACTTATATAATATTTATACATGTTTTTTTAACTTTATAAATATTATTTTACAAAATGATTAAAGCTAGATAACTTTATATTAATTTTTCTGCACTATTTTTTCCTCACGATGATATGGGTAGTATCTGGGCGTGTAGTGATTCGCGATAGCAGGAGAGACCTACAGAATGATGTAGCATTACTTATATAATAATTATACATGTTTTTAACTTTATAAATATTACTTTACGAAATGATTAAAGTATTTATATAATATCATTATATAAATAATAAAAATATTAAATCAAGCGTTATTAACAAATAATCAATTATTGGACATTAAATATAAAGCGTGACTTAAACATTGTTTCAACTTTTATAAATTAAACAAAACTCTTAGGTGGTGATATAACTTGATAATATACATTGTTGTATTTATTTTAAATACATTATTCTTATACAACCTATAATTAATTAGGTTGCATTCCGGATCGTTTGCGACGATTACTTTGTTGATTTTGCGATAATCACTACATTCACTTGAGGTGAGTTTATAGCCTCTCTTTCACTTGTTTTACATTACTTTACAAATCTCGGGGGAGAAACATGTTCGTTACAACTTGTTTATATATATCTTTTACAATCTCTTTTACATACTTGATTGCATACTTGATCTCGTAACTCATTTATATACTCATATACATGAACGTTTATTGATTACAAAATTGTTTACATAAACGTTTACAAACTCATTACATGATTGCTTACAAACTCATTTTCATATCTCACGGTGAGGTACAATACTTGTTTTTACTTATGGACGCAACAACTTTACTTTTACTCGAATGATTACGGATTAGCTTAGGTTGCATGAACTGTTAATTACTTGGAAGGTAAGCACGAATGTTATAAAATAGATCTAATGGGGATTGACAACCCTCGTTCGGGTGATTAGCTCTCACTAGTTTGAGATCGAACTAACGAACGTTATACCATGTCGGATCACGACTGGCTTGGAGCCTCAGGGCCAACACAACATACTCATGAACTTTTACCTTGCCTTGAATAAAGTGGCATACTGATAAGTCTACGTCGCAGTTTCATGAACTTAAGGGTGCAATCGTAATCACTCCTCATGTTGCATACTAGGCAATACATACTTGAAACATTTTTTGATATTGTGCTCATTACAATTATCATACTCTTTGAAACATTGTGGTCCAACATTCATACATACAATTTTGGTAACTATTATAACATTCATACTTTACAAATCTTTAATTCCAACATTTAAACAAACGCATTTTGAGTGTTTCGTGTTTACACGCATTTTAAAAACCTATATATTTGAATTTATGAGTTGTAAGTCTTGTATGGGCGGGACTTGTAACACAGTAAATTTGTATACATAGTTTTTGTGACTTACATTTATGCTTACAAAAATCTATGAACTCACCAAATTTATGTTGACACTTTTAAGCATTATTTCTCAGGTGAATTAGATACTTGGCTTATCTGAGGTGCATTGGAGTCCAAACTTTACAAGAATACATTCATGGATTTCTACAAACA
Organism: Tanacetum coccineum; assembly: GCA_026074375.1. Lineage (NCBI taxonomy): Eukaryota > Viridiplantae > Streptophyta > Magnoliopsida > Asterales > Asteraceae > Tanacetum > Tanacetum coccineum. The sequence continues at coordinate 19,038 of BQNB010002145.1, forward strand.
AATCTCGTTGTATTATTTCAGTCTTACATTATTGATGCATACTTTAGGACAAATGTTACAACAATTTATTTTTTAAGAAAATCAACGAGATTACTTTTCAAACGACTAATTTAGAGGTCGTTCTCTCATATCTTGTGTTGTTGTATTATGAAGTAACGCTCCCAGTTAACATTTCGCTGCGACCTATTTTGGGGGTGTTACAGATTGGTATTCAGAGTCAAGGTTATAGAGAACTATGTTGCATATTTTACCTAGACTATAACCGGTTTCACAAACATTGCATCACATCAAACTTTTTCATATGCATACACACTATTTGCTTACTTGCTTACATTACTTGCTTACATGACTTATATATAAGCTTACCATCTCTTGTGTATATTTTTACACTTATTTATATAAGAATTATTTATATGAATACTAGGACCTTTCTCAAGACATTGTGAATGACACGATGGTCTTTAAAACTTTTTCATGATTTTACATAATATTGTGTTACATGTCACAGTCCGCTGATACCACTAGTTACCTTACCATTCAACTCCGAGTTTGAACACCCGCCCCATATTGTTGAAACACCTACGTCATCTTGTGACCCGTCTTACCTAGTGAAACCTAAGTTGGAACCATCATAGACTCTATTTTCCTTTAAGGAATTCACGTTATACTTCCTTTTACATGTTCGTTGTACTATATGGATGATTTTAAATTATCTATCAAACTCAAGTGTCATGAAAACTTTGTCGATTTTACTTTAACTCTCTAATTATTTATGCAAGCCACTCCTTAAACTATTATAGCCCTTCAAATAATTTTACAACGACTTCATAAACCATTTCACTACCACATAATAAACTATTTTGTTGTCTTTCATAAACTTCTTCCATGGTCATTTTATAAACCATTTTGTTATCGATTCGCAAACTAATTGTTACCACATTATAAACTCCTTACTATTACATTATGAACTGTCACGTGATCCTCTCAAAAACTATTTTGATACCATATCATAAATAATTTTAGTATCGTCTCATAAACAAAGACGCTGTCATTAATAAACTATCTTACTATCTATTTATTACTTTATAAATCAATTTATTAACAATGCGTAAATCATTGTTCCCACCATTTTGCCTTCCTACCATCTTATAAGCAAAACTTTATATTATCTTATAAACTATTTTTTCATCATCTTATAAACTACCTCACCATCATCTTTAATAATACCTTGCAATCATTTTAAAAACCACGTTATATCACCTTGTTTTTACTTTATGAAAACATTTTGTTTTCATCACATAAATTATTTTACTATCCCCTCATGAGCTATTTAGCTATTATCTTGTAACCATCTTACAGTTTTCTCGCAAAACATTTTGTTGTCATCCTATAAACTACCTTGTTTTTCCCATCTTGTGAATTATTTTCTCACACTGTAAACCATTTAGATAATACTTTATACATAAAATTATTTTGACAAAAATGAGCATCGCATCGTTAGCCCTCAAATATACACAGCCTGATCACCTATGTATATTTTCGGAAGGATCATGCCATGCTGAGAGTAATCACCTTGAAACTTTTGTCAAGAATCAATTTTCTACTTATATCCTTGAAAAGCAAAATTTTGTGTACATATTCATAAAACGTATTACTTCGGGAAACTGAATTAGTAACCATAGCAACTAGGTAGACCTTTACGCCACCTTATTATAGAAAGTCGACAACATCTCACATCAAATCCTAAAAGTCTTAACGGTATAAGCAAGAAGTTAAAAACATTAAGATAACAAAGTTGGTTAGCGCATATTAGGAGGATTAAGATAAGTATCCGCACCTCTTCATCAACACCACTCCGTAAGGCAACTCAACCTGAATTTCGAGACAAAATTCTTTTAACACGGGGAGACTGTAACAACCCACATTTTTGAGTCATTTTACTTCGATAAATATTCAACTATTTATTTTAAGCTTTTACGCGTTTACTTTTAATTTCAACCGTTTGGTTAAATCGCGTAAACTAAAAATCAACAATCGACGTAAACCGACATCAAGCAAATAAAAGTTTACGTCAAGCAAGTGTTATATTATTTTTTACGAAGATAATTTATAACTTTTTATAGTTTATTTTTATATATTACGTAAAACGTTTACGTTTCGCACTTTGGAACCTTTTTGCATAAATTTAAACCATTCTACCTATCTACACTTAATCAAATACCCAATACCAAAAATATAACCAAAACCGGCAACCCTTATTTTCTACTCAAAACAAATACCATTTTTACAAGTATATACACAAAACTATGTCAAGTTAATACCATGTGCTAGTAGATATTTCTTTTACTAACTAATTTTACACAAGCTAACAACTCTATCTAACTCTTACACATAAGCCACACTTAGGCTTCAAGTTTTACTTTGGCTCCACTCTTACTCTTTTGGCTCCAAATTACTCTTTTCCTATAAATACCTTCCATATTACCTTATATATTTTACTTTATTTCTCACAATAACAAAACTCTTGCAAACTTTCTTCTCTCCCTTTCTCATCTCTTATACCCGGCCATCCACAAGCACCACCAAGACATTGGAGTTTTGATTTTCTACAAGTATTTTACAAGTATTCAAAAGGGTTTAGGTTAATATCAAACAAAAAGGGTTTGATTTAGGTCTAGTTTGTGTTCATCTCATCATCACCATCACACAAGGTTCATACATATTTCTTATACTTATATTTTATTTACTCATTCATGAAAATCATATATATCAAGTAAAATCACCAACTAGTTTACTTTTATAAACATTTGCAAAGAAAAAAAGGAACACTACTCACTTATGATTTTAGACTTGTAGTTAGGTTTAAAGTTCATAAACTAACTTAATTAATCTTATGATTATTTCATGATATTATGAAGTATTGGATATGATTAAGTTAATGGATGATTGTGATTGTGGAAGGTGATTGAAATACATAGATTAGTGGATTGTGGTATGAAAATGGGGTAGAAATACTTGACGAAAATGTGTAAAATAGCCTTTTGGGGCAGCAGGTTTAGGACGGTAGTTTGCGGATGTTTAGTCGAGCTAAAACCTTAAAATTGTGTTAGTACATCTTAACATTATTCCGTGCATATAAAGAACTCGAAAAACGGATGTAAAACGAAGAAGTTATGGCAAAAATTAGATTTGAAACAATACCGGCTAAACAAGTTTTCGGCATAAATCTGGCAGATTTATAAATGGTATTTTTTAGGGCTTTCAGGTCCAAATCGGCTTAAATATAAAACTACAAAGTTGTTGGGAATGATGTTTTACTAAAAGAATGTGTTTTTCTAAGCCCGAAAGTATGTAAAAATGAGTAAAATCACCATAGGAGCTAGGAACTTCTTATATAAAATTTCTGTACTATTTTCCTGACATGAATAGTGTTGGTTCGTTTAGACTATAAAAACTTTAGGAAATATTTTAGTATTACTTATATAATATTTATACGCGGTTTAAAACCTTATAAATATTATTTTATAAAACACTTGAATTATATATTGTGATAGTTTATAAATAATAAAAATACTAAATCAAGCGAAATGACTATAATTAATTTTATAGTTATTAGAAAATGTTTCAAAGACATATACTTGAACATTAAATGGCAAACGTAACTTAAACATTGTTTCAACTCTTATAACTAAACGAAAACTATTAGGCGGTGATATAACTTGATAATGTACATTGTTGTATTTATTTTTAATACATTACACTTATACGACCTATAAATAATTAGGTTGCATTCCGGATCATTCGTGACATTTCATTTTATTGATTTTCTATCATCAATACATTTCAATTGAGGTGAGTTTATAACCCCTCTTTCACTTATTTTACATTTGCTTTACAAATCTCGGGGGAGAATACATGCTCGTTACAACTTGTTTACATATATCTTTTACAATCTCTTTTACATACTTGATTGCATATTTGATCTCGTAACTCATTTATATACTTGGATACATGAACGTTTACAAACTCATTTACATGATTGATTACAAACTTGTTTACATAAACGTTTACAAACTAATTACATGATTGCTTACAAACTCATTTTCATATCTCACAATGAGATATAATACTTGTTTTTTACTTATGGACGCAACAACTTTACTTTTACTCGAATGATTATAGATTAGCTTAGGTTACATGAAGTGTTAATTACTTGGAGGGTAAGCGCGAATGTTATAAAATAGATCTATTGGGGATTGACAACCCTCGTTTGGGTGATTAGCTCTCACTAGTTCGAGATCGAACTAACGAACGTTATACCATGTCGGATCACAACTGGCTTGGAGCCTCTGGGCCAGCACAACATACTCATGAACTTTTACCGTGCCTTGAATAAAGTGGCATACTAATAAGTCTACGTCGTAGTTTCATGAACTTAAGGGTGCAATCGTAATCGCTCCTCATGTTGCATACTAGTCAATACATACTTGAAACATTTTGTGATATTGTGCTCATTACAATTATCATACTATTTGAAACATTGCGGTCCAGAATTCATACATACAATTTTGGTAACTATTATAACATGCATACTTTACAAATCTTTGATTCCAATTTTTTAACAAACGCATTTTGAGTGTTTCGTGTTTACACGCATTTAAAAACTTATATATTTGAATTTATGAGTTGCAAGTCTTGTATGGGTGGGACTTGTCGGGACTTGTAACACAGTAAATTTGTATATATAGTTTTTGTGACTTACATTTATGCTTACAAAAATCTATGAACTCACAAACTTTATGTTGACACTTTTAAGCATATATTTCTCAAGTGAACAAGCTACTTGACATAACTGATGTGCATTGGAGTTTAAACTTTACATGATTACTTTTCAAATGATACGTTTAGAGGTCATTCTCTCACATCTTGTGCTGTTGTATTCTGAAGTAACACCCCCGGACATATTTCCACTGCGACCTATTTTGGGGGTGTTACAGATTGGTATTCAGAGCCAAGGTTATAGAGAATTAGGTTGCATATTTTACCTAGACTATAACTTTTTTCACAAACATTGCATATTTTACCTAGACTATAACAGATTAGCTTAGGTTGCATGAAGTGTTAATTACTTGGAGGGTAAGCACGAATATTATAAAATAGATCTATTAGGGATTGACAACCCCCGTTCGGGTGATTAGCTCTCACAAGTTCGAGATAGATCTAACGAACGTTATACCATGTCGGATCACGACTGGCTTGAAGCCTCAGGTCCAGTACCACATACTCATGAACTTTTACCGTGCCTTAAATAAAGTGGCATACTAAAAAGTCTACGTCGCAGTTTCATGAACTTAAGGGTGCAATCATAATTTCTCCTCATGTTGCATACTAGGCAATACATACTTGAAACATTTTGTGATATTGTGCTCATTACAATTATCATACTCTTTGAAACATTGTGGTCCAACATTCATACATATAATTTTGGTAACTATTATAACACGCATACTTAAGAAATCGTTGATTCCAACATTTTAACAAACGCATTTTGAGTGTTTCGTGTTTACACGCATTTTAAAGACCTATATATTTGAATTTATGAGTTGCAAGTCTTGTATGGGCGGGACTTGTAACACAGTAAATTTGTATATATAGTTTTTGTGACTTACATTTATGCTTACAAAAATCTATGAACTCACCAACTTTATGTTAACACTTTTAAGCATGTATTTCTCAAGTGAACAAGCTACTTGACATAACTGATGTGCATTGGAGTCCAAACTTTACATGATTACTTTTCGAATGACACGTTTAGAGGTCGTTCTCTTACATCTTGTGTTGTTGTATTATGAAGTAACGCTCCCGGACATATTTTCGCTGCGACCTATTTTGGGGGTGTTACAGATTGGTATTCAGAGCCAAGGTTATAGAGAATTAGGTTGCATATTTTACCTAGACTATAACCGTTTTCACAAACATTGCATCACATCAAACTTTTTCATAAGCATACACACTACTTGCTTACGTGACTTTTATATATATATATATATACCTACCCTACCTTGCGGATATTTTACCCTTATTTATATAAGAGTTATTTATATAAATACTAGAACATTTCTCAAGACATTGTGAATGACACGATGGTCTTTAAACCTTTTTATGATTTCATATAATATCGTATTACATAACATTGAAGCATGTCACAGTCCGCCAATCCTACTAGTTACCTTATCATCTAACCCCGAGTTGAACACCCGCCTCATACTGTTGAAACACCTACGTCATCTTGTGACCCGTCTTACCTAGTGAAACATAAGTTGAGACTTTCTTTCTTCAACTCTATTTCCTATAGGATTTCATATTCATACTTTCTTTTAAATTTTCGTTGAACTATGTGGATGATTTTAAATTATCTATCAAACTCATGTGTCATGAAAACTTCGTCGATTTTACTTTAACTCTCTAATTATTTATGCAAGCCACTCCTTAAACTATTGTATCCTTTCAAATATTCTTACAATGACTTTATGAACTATTTAGCTATTGTCTTATAAACTATCTTATGGCTATCTCGCAAACCATTTTGTTGTCATCCTATAAACTACCTCGTTTTTATCTTATGACTTATTTTATCACACTATAAAACAATTTTGATAATATTATATACATAACGTTAGTTTGACGAAAATGAGCATTGCATCGTTAGTCCTCAAATATACATAGCCTGATCACCTATGTATAATTCAGGAAGGACCATACCATGCTAAGAGTAGTCACCATAAAACTTTTATCAATAATTCATTTTCTACTTACATCATTGAAAAGCAAAATTTTGTATACATATTCATAAAACGTAATTACTTTGGGAAACTGAATTAGTAACCATAGCAACTAGGTAGACCTTTACGCCACCTTACTATAGGAAGTCGACAACATCTCACATCAAATCATAAAAATCTTCACAGTATAAGCAAGAAGTTAAAAACATTAAGATAACAAAGTTGGTTAGCGCATATTAGGAGGATTAAGATAAGTATTTGCACCTCTTCATCAACACCACTCCGGAAGGCAACACAACCTGAATTTCATCTTATAAACTACTTTGTTTTTTAATCTTGTGAATTATTTTCTCACACTGTAAACCATTTTGATAATACTTTATACATAACTTATTATGACAAAAATGAGCATCGCATCGTTAGCCCTCAAATATACACAGCCTGATCACCTATGTATATTTCAGGAAGGATCTTGCCATGCTGAGAGTGGTCACCTTGAAACTTTTGTCAAGAATCAATTTTCTACTTATATCCTTGAAAAGCAAAATTTTGTGTACATATTCATAAAACGTATTACTTCAGGAAACTGAATTAGTAACCATAGCAACTAGGTAGACCTTTACGCCACCTTACTATAGGAAGTCGACAACATTTCACATCAAATCCTAAAAGTCTTCATGGTATAAGCAAGAAGTTAAAAACATTAAGATAACAAAGTTGGTTAGCGCATATTAGGAGGATTAAGATAAGTATCCGCACCTCTTCATCAACACCACTCCGGAAGGCAACTCAACCTGAATTTCGGGACACAATTCTTTTAACACGGGGAGACTGTAACAACCCACATTTTCGAGTCATTTTACTTCGATAAATATTCAACTATTTATTTTAAACTTTTACGCGTTTACTTTTAATTTCAACCGTTTGGTTAAATCGCGTAAACTAAAAATCAACAATCAACGTAAACCGACATCAAACAAATAAAAGTTTACGTCAAGCAAGTGTTATATTATTTTTTACGAAGATAATTTATAACTTTTTATAGTTTATTTTTATATATTACGTAAAACGTTTACGTTTCGCACTTTGGAACCTTTTTGCATAAATTTAAACAATTCTACCTATCTACACTTAATCAAATACCCAATACCAAAAATATAACCAAAACCGGCCACCCTTGTTTTCTACTCAAAACTATACACAAAACTATGTCAAGTTAATACCATGTGCTACTAGATATTTCTTTTACTAACTAATTTTACACAAGCTAACAACTCTATCTAACTCTTACACATAAGCCACACTTAGGCTCCAAGTTTTAATTTGGCTCCACTCTTACTCCTTTGGCTCTAAATTACTCTTTTCCTATAAATACCTTCTATATTTCATTTTATTTCTCACAATAATCCACACACTAACAAAACTCTTGCAAACTTTCTTCTCTCCCTTTCTCCTCTCTTATACCCAGCCATCCACAAGCACCACCAAGACATTGGAGTTTTGATTTTCTACAAGTATTTTACAAGTATTCAAAAGGGTTTAGGTTAATATCAAATAAAAGGGGTTTGATTTAGGTCTAGTTTGTGTTCATCTCATCATCACCATCACACAAGGTTCATACATATTTCTTATAATTATATTTTATTTACTCATTCATGAAAATAATATATATCAAGTTAAATCACCAACTAGTTTACTTTTATAAACATTTTCAAAGAAAACAAGAAACACTACTTACTTATGATTTTAGACTTGTGGTTAGGTTTAAAGTTCATAAACTAGCTTAATTAATCTTATGATTATTTCATGATATTGTGAAGTATTGGATGGGATTAGGTTAATGTATGATTGTGATTGTGGAAGGTGATTGAAATACATAGACTAGTGGATTTGTGGTATGAAAATGGGGTAGAAATACTTGACGAAAATGTGTAAAATACCCTTTTGGGGTAGCAGGTTTAGGACAGTGGGTTGCGGACGTTTAGTTAAGCTAAAACCTTAAAAATGTGTTAGTACATCTTAACACAATTCCGTGCATATAAAGAACTCGAAAAACGGATGTAAAACGAAGAAGTTATGGCCAAAACTATATTTGAAACAATACCGACAAAACAAGTTTTCGGCATAAATCTGGCAGATTTATAAATGGTATTTTTGAGGGCTTTTGGATCCGAGTCGGCTTAAATATAAAACTACAAAGTTGTCGGGAATGATGTTTTACTAAAAAATTATGTTTTTCTAAGCGCGAAAGTGTGTAAAAATAAGTAAAATCACCATAGGAGCTAGGTAACTTCTTATATAAAATTTATACACTATTTGTCTGACATGAATAGTGTTGGTTCGTTTAGACTATAAAAACATTAGAAAATATTTTAGCATTACTTATATAATATTTATACATATTTTTAGCTTTATAAATACTACTTTACGAAATGATTAAACTATTTATATAATATCATTATATAAATAATAAAAATATTGAATCAAGCGTTATTAACAAATAATCAATTATTGGACATTAAATAGCAAACGTAACTTAAACATTGTTTCAACTCTTATAGCTAAACGAAAACTATTAGGTGGTGATATAACTTGATAATGTATATTGTTGTATTTATTTTTAATACATTACACTTATACGACCTATAAATAATTAGGTTGTATTCCGGATCATTCGTGACGTTTCATTTTATTGATTTTCTATAATCAATACATTTCAATTGAGGTGAGTTTATAGCCCCTCTTTCACTTGTTTTACATTTGCTTTACAAATCTCAGGGGAGAATACATGCTCGTTACAACTTGTTTACATATATCTTTTACAATCTTTTTTACATACTTGATGGCATACTTGATCTCGTAACTCATTTATATACTCAGATATATGAACGTTTACAAACTCATTTACATGATTGATTACAAACCTTGTTTACATAAACGTTTACAAACTCATTACATGATTGCTTACAAACTCATTTTCATATCTCACGGTGAGATACAATACTTGTTTTTACTTATGGACGCAACAACTTTACTTTTACTCGAATGATTACGGATTATCTTAGGTTGCATGAAGTGTTAATTACTTGGAGGGTAAGCGTGAATGTTATAAAATAGATCTATTAGGGATTGATAACCCCCGTTCGGGTGATTAGCTCTCACTAGTTAGAGATCGAACTAACAAACATTATACCATGTCGGATCACGACTGGCTTGGAGCCTCGGGGCCAGCACAACATACTCATGAACTTTTACCAAGTCTTGAATAAAGTGGCATACTAATAAGTCTACGTCGCAGTTTCATGAACTTAAGGGTGCAATCGTAATCGCTCCTCATGTTGCATACTAGGCAATGCATACTTGAAACATTTTGTGATATTGTGCTCATTACAGTTATCATACTCTTTGAAACATTGCGGTCCAACATTCATAAATACAATTTTGGTAACTATTATAACATGCATACTTTACAAATCTTTGATTTTAACATTTTAACAAACACATTTTGAGTGTTTCGTGTTTACACGCATTTTAAAAACCTATATATTTGAATTTATGAGTTGCAAGTCTTGTATGGGCGGGACTTGTAACACAGTAAATTTGTATATATAGTTTTTGTGACTTACATTTATGCTTACAAAAATCTATGAACTCACCAACATTATGTTGACACTTTTAACCATGTATTTCTTAGGTGAATAAGCTACTTGACATAACTGATGTGCATTGGACTCTAAACTTTACATGATTACTTTTTAAATGACACGTTTAGAGGCCTTGCAAAACGTTGATCCATGGTTGAAATTCAAAATAGCACATACACCTAAGATACAATAATTATCGGGAGTGAAAAGTTTACAAGTTGCAAATATGAGTAGTGTTAGCATCTTAACTCATAATTAACGGTGATTTCGTTTTAAGCTTGGTTTGGAATAAGTGAAAAATCGGGAACGATGAATTTATCCTTTTTGGGGCATTCTCGGATCGAAATGCATCTTGTTCTATGATCCCTAACGGTTATGAAAATAACGAAAGTCAAATTAGTTAGTTGCTAAAAAAAATATAAAAAAAATCAAATCAAAATTTTTAGTGGTAATGAGCATAAATCTTCAATAATGGTAAAAACGGGGTGTTTTATAACTACTGATTCCTCAATCCCTTTAGATGAGCACTTTGCTACTTTTCAAGGTGATTAGTTTGGGGGGATTGGAATTTTTAGTTTTAATCGTGTATTTATTACATTGCGTGAGGACACGACAATACTTTAGTATGGGGGGAATTTGGTATTCGCTATTTTATACATATCTTTTACCTTGAAAAACGAACCCAAAAGACCAAAAACATAATTAAAATGTCAAATATATGTTTGTTTTTATGTTTGTGTATGTGCAGGTACGGATATCAAGAAAAGAACAAAAATAAAGACAAAACCGGACAAAACCGAGCACGGGGATGAAAAGAGCACAAAATTACGAGTCTGACGGTACCTTCATCTCTTATTGGGCCAGCCCGGCACCATTTATATGGGTCGGACCGACCCATATTTATTAAAGCTTAAAAGTGCCACAAAAGTCTAGCCCAAGTTAAAAGAATGCATGCCCAGAACTTATATTAAAAGGAGGCCCATCTAAAAATGAAAGTCAAAAAAAAAAATTCAAATGGAGTCATTGACTGCGTACAGTGAACGCAAGTGAAGAAAAAAAAAGTTATAAAAGAAATGGAAGCAGCAGGTCACGGAGGAATATAGATATCTTATCTCAACTTTATTTTTCATTTTTTTTCTGTCTTTAATTTTTTCGAGTAGCAGATTTAGAATAGGAATAGGACTACATTAGTTATTTTTTTTATTGCATATTTCATTTCCAATCCTGATGTAATAGTTTAGTTTTTATTTTCGTTTTTTTTAATCGAGTAACGGTTTCCGGATTAATCGATTGTTGATAAATCGAGTAGGATATTTAGATTACTAGGTTTGAACAATTTCCAGGTTTAAATTGTAACAGTTAAGATGGTTCGAATGTTTGGATTTTGATTTTGAGATTTGTGGATTGATATTTCGAATGTATTGACGATTTTTTCCAGGTTTAGTTTCGTTGAACTTATGTTGTGGATTTAAAAGTAGATTTGGTATTTCGGATAATAGCTTTCGTGATTTCTGTCTTTCTTATTACGCTATCGCAGCAGCACGTAGGAGTAGAATTAATTCAGATTTAGCTTGCTTAATAGTTTTTTTTTTTATCTAAATAGGAACTTATCTAGTTCTCGGCTTATTAATAGTTTGTCTCGGTTTATTAGCTTCCAAAGCTTAATTTCATGCTTGTAGTTATTGTGGCTTATCCAGTTATTGCTTAGCTCATTAAGTTGTAGATTTGCTTAAATACTTATCTACACTCAGTTTGCAACCAATTTGCCTCGTCCTTAATTTTTAGTTTAGGCACTATTTTGAAAATAAACCTTGTTGATTGTGTTTGGTTTGCAAAATTCAATTTGGGCCCCGTTGAATTAAGTAACAAGTTATTTGAATTTGACAGTTTGTTCTATTTTGTATTTTGATTTCTTTTGATACAGGTCAACTCACGAGGCGTGGAGCTTAAGGGTTTATTTAGCTAGACCGACTTTGATTAGTTGTTTTAGTTAAATAAATCGGGTGGTATTCGTTTAAATTGCGGGTCTCCAATTCGGTTCATTTTCTATTCCTTTTTCAATTAATTAGTGTAGCTTTATTTTTAAAATGTTTAGTCTTTATTTCATTATGAGTAGTGAGTAGATTTATTAGTACTTGTTAAGTGATTAGTGATTTGGAATTTAGGTGCGGGCTTAAAAAGATTTAAAAAATATTTAGTCATAAGTTTTGTCTTTTCAATTTACATTCCGTCATTTATTTTTTAATGCAATTTAATTTCTTGTCATTTATTTTTAAGCATTTCGTTTTACTTGTCAGTTTAATTCATTAAACCTAAGCCCGCACTTAATGAACATTTCAAGTCACTTAGCAAGCATTATTTTAGTTTAATTTTCTTAGATCAACTTTAATATAATCTTGTCGTTTTAATCTTAGAATTAATTTCAGTTTAATTTTTAGTTTAAAACCAAATCAAAAACTTATATGCTATTCAAGCTCGATTTACAACTCGAACGTAGATTTCCATTCATCTCTCGTCGAGGAAACGACCCGGAAGGTTTTTGAGATATCGCTTTGGTTAAAAGTGAATTTCTTGAACCCGACGGTAATACTATACTATACTATAATTGTTTCTATTCTTATTATTACTTATATTATATATTATATATATTTTATACGTATTAGTTTGGACGGATCAATGCCGTTCTCTCACATCTTGTGTTGTTGTATTATGAAGTAATGCTCCCTGACATATTTCTGTTGCGACCTATTTTGGGGGTGTTACAAAGTGTCACCTTGGAAAGGTGTAGTGCGTTTTGGAAAGAAAGGAAAGTTAGCATCAAGATATGTAGGACCATTTGAGATTCTTGAAAGGATTGGTCTAGTAGTTTATCGTTTGAGTTTGCCACAAGAATTGAGTAGTATACACAACACATATCATGTGTCAAATCTTAAGAAGTGTTTGGCGGATGCAAATTTGCATATGCCTTTAGGGGAAATTAAGGTAGACAAAACTCTTCATTTTGTTGAAGAACCTGTAGAGATTATGGATAGTGAGGTTAAGAAGTTAAAACATAGTAGGATTCCGATAGTCGAAGTCCGTTGGAACTCAAAGCGAGGTCCTGAGGATTACATGAAAACTAGGTATCCACACTTGTTCGTTGAGCAAGTTATCGTTGGAAGTACTAGTTAAATTTGGATACATAAGTTTACTGGCAGACCTTAGTGCGCCCTTAAATGTTCTTATGTGCTTTGGTTAAAGTTATATTTAAAATAAACCCGAAGTTAAGCCGATTCTTCAAAAACGTTAAGCTATGTAACAACTCATAATTTAATTTCAAGACAGTTCTTGTTTGATGAGTTGTGAGATTAGGTTATGAATCAAGTTGTTACACAACTTAAGGTTATTGATGAGTTTTCTCGAGAACGGGCGAGGTTTGTGTAATTTGGATACTTTCCTTCGCATATAACTGTTATGCTGCTATTTGTACCCTTGTGTGGGTAAGTAAAATTACTAGCAATAGAATAAGTTAAATTTCGGGACAAAATTTTCCTAAGTGGGGGATACTGTGAGACCCGTGATCAAACCAAGTTAGTTTAACCAATAGTGTTAGTCTAACTAGGTTTTATGTGATTTGAGTTAGTGCGCAAGATTCAATTAGTGCATTTAATATTATGTGATAAGGTATATGAGTTGCAATTGATATGTGAGAAGTTTCGATTTAGATATTTAGTCATTTCATTTCTTTGGAATTTATGATTTTTGAGATAGTCATTTAGTAGTTCGTAGCATTTGGAAATAATTTGTGAAAGTAAGCATCGTTAATTCCGATTCAATATTATTAGGTAAATTTGGATGCAATGATTTAATTATATAGTGAGTAATAAAAATATTTGAGGTAAAATATATGTAAAAATGTATTTTATAGTTGGAATTTATGTGTAAGCATTTAAGGGTTTCAAGTAAAAATGTAATGTTGGGATTAAAAGTCTTCTTGAAGTTACTACTGTTAAGGTATTAGTTACTGCTGCTAAGTATAAATTAGTGTTGTTAGTAATCTTAATGAAAAATATGCTAAGTAGTTAGTACTGCTAGTGTAAGTTACTACTACTAGTGTATATTACTACTGCTAGTTACTACTGCTAGTAATGTTAGTACTGCTAGAGTAAAGTTAATACTGCTAGTGTAACTTAGTACTGCTGGTGAAGATTGAAGAAAACTTTCTAAGTAGTTAATGCTGCTGGTATAAAAGTTAATACTGTTGGTGTAGAAAGTTAATGTTGCTGGTATAAAAGTTACAACTGCTGAAAGATTACAACTGCTGAAAGGATAAAGACTGCTCAGAGAAAAGATAAAGATTGCTTGTGGGATATGTATGAGATATTTTTTGTAAAAGATACGTATAAGTTATTTGTTTAGAAGATTATGATAACTTAGGAAAATATTGTAATCCCATTAGGACTCCTTGGTGTATAAAAGGAGGACCTAGGGTATAGAATTCTATGTATCAGTATCAAATCGAGTCAATTCAAAAGAATTGTCATAGCTTCAGGTTTTGTAACCCAACACTATTAAGAGTTCGTTATTATATTGAAGCTGAAAGTTATGAAACACTGATTGTATTGATCTTATCATGTACTAGTTTCATTTAAATTCTTCTTAGTATCATTGACATTGATTCCTGCC
This sequence comes from Tanacetum coccineum, assembly GCA_026074375.1. NCBI lineage: Eukaryota > Viridiplantae > Streptophyta > Magnoliopsida > Asterales > Asteraceae > Tanacetum > Tanacetum coccineum. Next base: position 34,129 of record BQNB010002145.1, read on the forward strand.
TAAGTCCTATGATTTTCACAATCAAAGTTTATATCATAGTTTGTTTTTGAATTTATTCAATACATTTATTCAATACAACTTAGCCTTATACAAGCTAAGCAAGATCTATTCTATTAGGATCAACAAGTGGTATCAGAGCTTGTGAGAAGCTTTGAATAAGAAGAAACTTTACTACACACAAGATCTACTTTTTCAAGAAGCAATAGATTCTCAATCTACTCAAACCATCAAGCTACCCATACTCTAACCTGGTGAGTATGATCTCTGGAAGATGAGGTGGAGCAGTACCTACAGTGCATTGATTACACTCTATGGGAGATCATAGAAAATGGTAATGCACTCATAGTAACAAAAATTATTGATGGTAAGGAGATTGTTATCCCTCCTACAAGTGTTGAAGAGAAGGCATAAAGAAGGGCAGAGTTGAAGGCAAGAAGCACTTTGTTGATGGCCTTACCTAATGAGCATCAATTAAAGTTCAACTCATACAAGGATGTTAAGACACTGATGCAGGCTATTGAGAACAGATTTGGAGGTAATACTGCTACAAATAAAACTCAGAAAAATCTTCTGAAGCAGCAATATAAAAACTTTGTTGCATCCAGCACATAAGTGATTGAGCAAACCTATGAAAGGCTTCAAAAGCTAATTAGTCAACTGGAGATGCATGGTGAAGTTATCCCTCAAGAAGACATCAATCAGAAGTTCTTGAGAAGTTTGTCACAAGAATGGACTATGCATACTATTGTGTGGAGGAACAAACCAGAGATTAAGACATTGAGTTTGGATGACCTCTTCAACAACCTGAAGGCTTATGAATCAGAGGTCAAGGGGACATCTAGCTCAACCACAAACTCACACAATGTAGCCTTTCTGTCCTCTAGTAGCACTAACAGTGTAACTAGAGCAGTTAATACTGCTCAAGGTGTTAATACTGCTAGCACTCAGGGTGCTGCTGATAGCTCAACAACTGTTGAAAATTTGAGTGATGCTATGATTTATTCCTTCTTTTCTAGCTAACCAAGTATTCCACAGCTTGATAATGAAGATCTACAACAAATCTATCCTGGTGATCTAGAAGAGATGGACTTGAGGTGGAACATTGCTATGCTGACTATAAGGGCAAGAAGATTTTTGAAGAATACTGGAAGTAAGATGGACATGACCAACAAAGAAAGAATTAGGTTTCACAATTCCAAGGTGGAGTGTTTCAACTGTCATAAGAGAGGATACTTTGCAAGGGAGTGCAGGGCACCCAGGAATCAAGATAGCATAAACAGGGAGCCTACCAGAAGGACTGTGCCAGTTGAGGAAACTACTTCAAATGCCTTAGTGTCTTAGTGTGATGGCTTTGGCTATGATTGGAGTGACCAAGCAGAAGAAGGTCCAACCAATTTTGCTCTCATTGCTTATTCTTCAACAAGTTTAACTTCTTCTACAAACTCTGAGGTATCTAAAGACTCAAATTGTTGTTTATCATGTTTAGAATGTGTAAAAGATCTAAAAGAACAAAATGAACAATTAGTTAAAGACATAAGAATAGCTAGGATAAGTGTTGTCTCTTATAAAACTAGTTTAGAATCTGTAGAAGCTAGACTGTTAGTCTTTAAGAAAAATAAGTCTATGTATGAGGAAGATATAAAACTCTTAAAACGTGAAAACTATTTAAGAGATTTAGATATTACAGAGCTTAAAAGGAAGTTAGAGTTGACTACAAAAGAAAAGGATGAGGTTCAACTTACAGTACAAAAATTTGAAAATTCATCAAAAAGCCTTAGTAAACTTCTAGACAGTCAGATAATGGATAAGTGTAAAACATGATTAGGGTATAATGTTGTCTCACCTCCCTATACTGGGAATTTTATGCCATCAAAACCTGATTTAGTTTATCCTATTCTAGATGATTTTGTTGATGTGAATGAGTCTGTTAGTGAGTCTAGTAGAAAAGCCTATTGTTGAGACTAATGAACCTAAGACTGCTAGGAAAGAAAATGGAGCCCCAATTATTGAGGATTGGGTATCTGAAAGTGAGGAAGAAGATGAGCCTAAATTTCAAATAGTTAAGCCTAATCTTACTAAAATTGAGTTTGTTAAACCTAAAACTGATAGGAAATCTGTTGAGCAAATTAGGCAAGACACATACAGTCAATCTTTCAGTCCATCTAGAAGTCTTAGGGGAAACAAGAGAAACTGGAACCAACAGATGTCTCAAAAATTAGAGAGTCATTTTGAGATGTTCAACAAAGCTTGTCATGTGTGTGGTAGTTTAGATCATTTGAAGAATGATTGCAATAACTGGTATAGTAATGGAAGATTTGCAAAACCAGTTGGGACCAATGTTTAAAGGGTGAACAAATAAATTTTTTCTAAATTAACTCACCCCAGTCCAAAAAGGAACATGGTTCCAAGAACAGACTTAACTAGGTTTGGCCCAATTTTAGTTAATATTGTTAGACCAGTTAATATTGTTCAACCAAGAACAGCAGTGAATAATGCAGGACCCATAAAAATGTTATTAATAATGCCTATTCAACTGCTAGAAGGTCTTTTAACAAAATAACAGCAGCTAATAACAGTAATTTCACTAAAAAGGTTAATATTGTTAAGGGAACAAGGGTTAATACTGCTAGGCCAAAAGCAGTTCTTAGTGTTGTTAAGGGAAACAAGGGAAATGCTGTTAAGGCCTCAGCATGTTGGGTTTGGAGACCAAAGCACAAAATTTTAGACCATGTCTCCAGAAATAATGGTGCATCAATGTCCTTTAAAAGATTTGACTATATTGATGCACAAGGCAGATCCAAGTCAGTAATGGCTTGGGTCCCCAAAAGAAACTAATTTTCCTACATTATGTGCAGGGCAATCCACAGCAAGATTTGAAGGATAAAAGAGTGATTGACAGTGGATGCTCTAGGCACATAACAGGAAACAGATCCTATCTTACAGATTATGAAGAAATTGATGGAGGATTTGTTGCCTTTGAAGGTAATTCCAAAGGAGGGAAAATTACTAGGAAAGGTAAAATAAAAACTAGTAAATTGGATTTTGAAGATGTGTATTTTGTAAAGGAACTAAAGTTTAACCTCTTCAGTGTCTCACAAATGTGTGACAAGAAGAATAGTGTTCTTTTTACTGATACTGAATGTGTTGTTCTGTCTCCAGACTTTAAGTTAACTGATGAAAGTCATGTTTTACTTAAAGTTCCTAGAAAGGATAACATGTACAGTGTTGACTTAAAGAATGTTGTTCCTCAAGGAGGTCTCACTTGTCTCTTTGCAAAAGCCACACCAGATGAATCTAATCTTTGGCATAGGAGGCTTGGACACCATACAGAATTTTCCAGAAAAACTCAAAACACAACACATAAATTTCAAAACTATGAATAAACTATTAAAGGGAAACATTGTAAGAGGTTTACCTTCAAAACTTTTTGAAATTAATCAAACCTGTGTTGCTTGTCAGAAGGGAAAGCAACACAGAGCTTCTTGTAAGACCAAAATAGTCAGTTCAATCAGCCAACCATTACAAATGTTGCACATGGATTTGTTTGGCCCAACATTTGTAAAGAGTTTAATGAAAAAGATGTACTGCCTAGTTGTCATAGATGATTTTAGTAGGTTTAGTTAGGTTTTCTTTTTAGCCACTAAGGATGAAACTAGTGAAATCCTTAAAACATTCATAACAGGCATAGAAAATCTAATAGACCTTAGGGTGAAAGTGATTAGATGTGACAATGGGACTGAATTCAAGAATAGGGTCATGAATCAGTTCTGTGAAATGAAGGGTATTAAGAGGGAATTTAGTGTTGCTAGGACTCCACAACAAAATGAAGTAGCAGAAAGGAAAAATAGGACACTAATAGAGGCTGCTAGGACTATGCTAGCTGATTCAAAATTGCCAACAACTTTCTGGGCTGAAGCAGTTAATACTGCTTGTTATGTCCAAAATAGGGTATTAGTTATCAAGCCTCACAACAAGACCCCTTATGAACTTTTTCTAGGTAGAAAACATGCCTTAAGCTTCATGAGACCATTTGGGTGTCCTGTTACAATCCTTAATACCATAGATCACCTAGGTAAGTTTGATGGAAAGGCTGATGAAGGGTTCTTTGTAGGATACTCTACCAATAGCAAAGCATTCAGAGTATTCAACAGTAGAACTTGGATAGTAGAAGAGAACCTGGATGTTCAATTTAGTGAGAATACACCTAATATTGCAAGAAGTGGACCTAATTGGCTTTTTGATATAGATGCACTAACAAATTCTATGAACTATAAGCCAGTTGTTGCAGGGAATCAGTCTAATGGTAAAGCAGGTACAAAAGCATGTGAAGATGCAGGTAAAGCTAGAGTGGAGACGGTACCTTGAAAAGATTACATACTGCTACCATTATGGACTCAAGATCCACCATTCTCTTCTAGTCTAAAGGATTCTCTTGATGATGGATTCAAACCATCAGGGGAGGAGGAAAAGAAGGATGCTAAAGATCCAGGGAATGAAGGTGGTAACCCAAGTGAAGAAGGTGAAAGAGTTGATCAAGAGAAGGATGCTAATGTCAACAGCACTAACAATATTAATACTGTTAGTCCAACTGTTAATGCTGCTGGCATAGAGGATAATGCTATTAATGAGAATATAGTCTATGGATGTGTTGATGATCCAAATATGCCTAATTTAGAAGAAATTAGCGGATTTAGTAATGCTGAAAATGATGATTCAGGGGCTGACATAAACAATTTGAATACATAATTCCATGTCAGTCATGTTCCTACTATAAGAATACATAAGGATCATCCTCTTAATCAAGTCATTGGAGATCTGCAATCAGCTACTCAAACAAGACAGATGACAAAGAATTTGGAGGAATATGGGTTTGTTAGTACTACTCTTAAATAAAGAACAAACCATAAAGACCTACAAAATTGCTTGTTTGCTTGCTTTTTATCACAAGAAGAACCCAAAAAGGTTGTTCAAGCACTGAAGGATCCAAGCTGGATAGAGGCTATGCAAGAAGAGCTTCTACAATTCAAGCTACAAGAAGTTTGGACTTTTGTAGAGTTACCTAATAGAAAGAGAGCTATAGGAACTAAATGGGTCTTCAGAAACAAAAAGGATAAAAGAGGTATTGTGATTAAGAATAAAGCAAGATTGGTTGCACAAGGGTATACACAAGAAGAAGGAATTGATTATGATGAGGTTTTTGCTCCTGTTTCCAGAATTGAAGCAATTAGGCTATTCTTAGCCTATGCCTCATTTAAAGACTGTAGTGTACTAGATGGATGTCAATAGTACTTTTCTTTATGGTAAGATTGAAGAGGAAGTCTATATTTGTCAACCATTAGGATTTAAAGATCCAGACTTCCCTGATAGAGTATACAAAGTAGAAAAGGCACTTTATGGACTGCATCAAGCTCCTAGAGCTTGGTATGAAACCTTGTCAACTTATTTGTTGGATAATGGGTTTCAGAGAGGAAAGATTGACAAGACTTTGTTTATCAGAAGGGATAAAGATGATATTCTGTTAGTTCAAGTGTATGTAGATGATATCATATTTGGCTTTACAAAGAAGTCATTATGCACAGAGTTTGCAAAAGATGATGCATAAAAAGTTTCAGATGAGTTTTATGGGTGAGCTCACATTCTTCCTAGGACTGCAAGTGAAGCAGAAGGAAGATGGGATTTTTATAAGCCAAGACAAGTATGTGATTGAGATTTTGAAGAAATTTGGCTTTAGTGGTGTCAAAACAGCAAGCACACCCATGGAAACCCATAAGTCTTTGCTCAAAGATGCAGATGGTGAAGACATAGATGAACACATGTATAGATCAATGATTGGCTCATTGATGTATCTTAATTCTTCAAGACCAGATATAATGTTTGTTGTATGTGTATGTGCCAGATTCTAAGTTAACCCTAAAGTGTCACATCTTCATGCTGTGAAAAGAATTTTTAGATATCTTAAAGGTCAACCTAAATTGGGCCTTTAGTATCCTAAGGATTCACCTTTTGATTTGGTGGCATATACTAAGAGTGACTATGTAAGAGCAACCTTAGATAGGAAGTCCACAACAGGAGGTTGTCAATTCCTAAGGTGCAGATTGATTTCATGGCAATGCAAGAAGCAGACTGTGGTTGCTAATTCCACAACTGAAGCTGAGTATATAGCTGCTTCTAATTGTTGTGGAAAAGTGCTCTGGATCCAAAATCAATTGCTGGATTATGAATATAACTTTATGCAGACTAAGATTCATATTGATAATGAGAGTACTATCTTCATAGTAAAGAACCCTATTTTTTATTCAAAAACAAAGCACATTGAGATATGACATCACTTTATCAGAGATTCCAATGAAAAGAAGCTAATTTAAATGATCAAGATTCATACTAACAAGAATGTTGCAGATTTGCTTACAAAAGCATTTGATGTAAGTAGATTTTAATATCTGATTGCCAGTATTGGAATGCTAAATCTTTAAAGTCTTAATTATGGAAATGGTGAGAATAAAAACAGAAAGAGAGATGTGTGATAAAAATAAAGTGATTTGGTGAGTAAAAGAATTGAGAGAATTTGTGAGCTAAAAAACAGAAAGAGAGTTGAATATAGCAAAAACAGATAAAGAGAATTGTGAGCTAAAAGAATTGAGAGAAATCAAAAACAGACAGAGAGAATTGTGAGCTAAAAGAATTGAGAGAAATCAAAAACAGACAGAGAGAATTGTGAGCTAAAAGAATTAAGAGAAATCAAAAACAGACAGAGAGAATTATGAGCTAAAAGAATTGAGAGAAATCAAAAACAGACAGAGAGAATTTGTAAGTTAAAATATTAATTTGATGATGGAAATGCTGATTAGAAAAGAACTGGAGTTAATGCTGGTGATTCAAAGTTAATGCTGCTAGGCATAAACTTACTGCTGCTAGAGAACGTTAATGCTGCTAGGCATAACTTACTACTGCTGGTTGTAAGTTAATGCTGCTAGGCTTAATTTACTACTGAGTTACTACTGCTGGGTTACTTACTACTGCTAGTTGAAAGTTAATGCTGCTAGGCATAACTTACAACTGCTGGTGAACGTTAATGCTATTGAGGGTAGTTTCATAAATACTTCGATTAAGGGTTTCATTCAATCATTTAATCGATTTCAATCTTTCATATACTCTCTAATCATAAACCCTAACCCAATTTCATCATTTATCATCAAAACCCAACACAATGACGGCCCTATAATTTGCTAATACTTATAATTTAGTAGCGTTTTTGACTAAATCTGCTGAAAGTGAAGGATTTAAGTAGATAGTGGATTTTCTGAATGCAAGTTCAATAAATTATGCTTTAACCGTCAATCCTACTATATATACATGCATTGAACAGTTGTGGTCTACTACCAAGGCGAAAACGGTTAATGGGAAAGTTCAGTTACAAGCCCTAGTAGACTGGAAGAAGATTGTTGTTACTGAAGCATCTGTAAGAAGAGATCTTCAACTGGAAGATGCTAATGGTGTTGATTGTCTGCCAAATGCTACAATTTTTTAATAGCTTACACTTATGGGGTATGAAAAACTTTCACAGAAGCTTACATTTTATAAGGCTTTCTTCTCTCCCCAATGGAAGTTTCTTATTCATACTATTTTGCAATGCCTAAGTGCTAAGACTACTGCATGGAATGCATTTAGTAGCACTATAGCCTCTGCAATTATCTGTCTAGCCAATAACCAGAAGTTTAAATTTTCCAAGTATATTTTTGAGAGCATGATGAAGAACTTGGATAGTGCTGTCAAATTCTTGATGTATCCAAGATTTGTGCAAGTATTATTGGATAATCAACTGGAAGGAATGATAAATAACAACATAATTTATATTGCACCATCTCACACAAAGAAGGTTTTTGCTAATATAAAGAGGCAAGGAAAGGACTTTTCTGGTAGAGTAACACCCTTGTTCTCAACTATGATGGTGCAAGCTCAATAGGAATAGGGTGAAGGTTCAGACATGCCAACTATTACTCAACCATCATCATCTCAACCCCAAAAGAAACATAAGCCAAGGAAGCCCAAGAAGAAGGATACTTAGATACCTCAATCTAATGTTCCTAGTGACAATCTAGCAGATGAGGCTGTTAATGAGGAGAATGTATCTAAACATTCCAATGATCCACTTCTCAGTGGTGAGGATAGACTGAAACTTGAGGAATTGATGGCACTATGTACCAACTTACAAAACAGGGTTCTTGATTTGGAACACACAAAGACCACTCAGGCACTGGAGATTGACAGCTTAAAAAGGAGGGTCAAGAAGCTTGAGAAGAAACAACGGTCAAGAACTTACGGGCTTAGAAGATTGTACAAGGTTGGTTTAAGTGCTAGGGTTGACTCCTCTAAATATGAAGGATTGGGTGAGGAGGATGCATCCAAACAGGGGAGGAAAATTCATGATATTGATGTTGATGAAGACATCACCCTAGAGAATGTTTATAATGAAGATATGTTTGATACGGGTGTTTTTAATGATGAAGAAGTGTTGACAGGACAAGATATGGATGAAAAGGAAGTTAGTACTGGTGATCTAGTTACTATTGCTGGTGAAGTAGTTACTACTACTAATGTTGAAGTTAGTACTGCCAGTCCAACTGCTGCTACAATAACTACTGTTGAACTTACTTTGGTTCAAACACTAGCAGAGTTGAAGAGTGCAAGACCCAAGACAAAAGGGGTTGTTATGCAAGAGCCAAGTGAAACAACAACAACAACAACAACAATTCCTTCAAAGGACAAGGGTAAAGGAATCATGGTTGAAGAACCTTTAAAGATGAAGAAGAAAGATCAAGTCCTCTTTGATGAACAAGAAGCTATAAGGCTACAAGCTCAATTTGATGAGGAAGAGAGGTTCGCAAGAGAAAAAGAAGAAGACAATGCTGCATTAATTACGTAATGGAATAATATTCAGGATAAGGTTGAGACTGACTATGAATTAGCTCAAAGGCTGCAAGCAGAGGAACAAGAAGAGTTGACAATTGAAGAAAAGTCTAAACTATTTCAACAACTCTTGGAGAAAAGAAGGAAGCACGTTGCAACTAAGAGAGCAGAAGAAAGGAGAAATAGACCACCCACAAAAGCTCAACAAAGGAGTATAATGTGTACCTATCTGAAAAACATGGCAGGATGGAAGCCCAAAGACTTGAAGACTAAGTCCTTTGCCAATATTCAAGAGTTATTTGATAAAGCAATAAAAAAGGTAAACACATTTGTTGATATGGATATAGAATTGGTGGGAGATAGTGAAGTAAGAGCAAAAGGCAGTGAGACAAAAGAAGAAAGCAGTTCAAAAAGAACAGGAGAAGAGCTTGAATCTAACAAATCAAAGAAGCAGAAGTTAGATGAGAAGGTGGAAGCAGAAGTAGATGATGCTAAGGAAGCTGAAGAGCTTAAGCAATGTTTGGAAATAGTTCCAGATGATGGAGACGATGTAACTATTGACGCTACACCTTCGTTTGTCAAAATTCCAATTGTTGACTATAAGATCTACTAAGAAGGGAAGAAAAGCTTTTTCAAAATAATCAGAGCAGATGGAAAGACTCAGATGTACTTAACGTTTACAAAGATGCTTAAAAATTTTAATAGAGAAGACTTGGAAGTTCTTTGGAGGATAGTCAAAGCTAGATTTAAGAAGACAGAGCCAGTAAATTACATGGATATTTTCCTACATCTTAATTTGAAGACTATGTTTGAACATCATGTTAAAGATAGTATATGGAAGAATCAATAAGGATTAGTTAAAGTGTTGAATTGGAAGCTTTTTGATTCTTGTGGAGTTCATTGTGTAACAGTACAGTCCATACCATATTATCTATTGGTTGAGAAAATGTATCTACTTACAAAGCACACACTACATCAGATGTTTAATAATGTGAAGCTTCAAGTTGATTATGAGTGTGAAATGGCATATGAGCTTCTTAGATTGGTCAAGAAACAGCTTAAGGAAGGATATGTACCTGAATGAAGTGTTTGGAAGCATCCTTCTAGTGATTATAAAGCTTTTAATGAAGAAACTTGATGGTTTTGAAGATAAATATCAAGTTTAGGGGAGGATTGTTGGGATTAAAAGTCTTCTTGAAGTTACTACTGTTAATGTATTAGTTGCTGCTGCTAAGTATAAATTAGTGCTGTTAGTAATCTTAATGAAAAATATGTTAAGTAGTTAGTACTGCTAGTTACTACTGCTAGTGTAAGTTACTACTGCTAGTGTATATTACTACTGCTAGTAATGTTAGTACTGCTAGAGTAAAGTTAGTACTGCTAGTGTAACTTAGTACTGGTGGTGAAGATTGAAGAAAACTTTCTAAGTAGTTAATGCTGCTTGTACACAGTTAGTGCTGTTGGTACAAAAGTTACTACTCTTGGTGTTGAAAGTTAATGCTGCTAGTATAAAAGTTACAACTGCTGAAAGATTACAACTGTTGAAAGGATAAAAACTGCTTAGAGAAAAGATAAAGATTGCTTGTGGGATATGTATGAGACATTTTTTGTAAAAGATATGTATAAGTTATTTGTTTAGAAGATTATGATAACTTAGGAAAATATTGTAATCCTATTAGGACTCCTTGGTGTATAAAAGCAGGACCTAGGGTATAGAATTCTATGTATCAATATCAAAGTATCAAATCGAATCATTCATAGAATTGTCATAGCTTCAAGGTTTTGTAACCCTAACACTATTAAGAGTGTTCGTATTATATTGAGGCTGAAAGTTTGGTAAACTGTTTGTTATTGATCTTATTCATTACTGTTTCATTGAAATTCTTCTTAGTATCACTGACTATATTTCGCATAGTCTTTGATATTCACAATCAAAGTTTCTATCATAGTTGTTATGAATTTATTCAATACAACTTAGCCTTATACAAGCTAAGCAAGATCTATTCTATTGGGATCAACATAAACGTTTAGGATTATCTTGTGCGTTTAAGGAATTATGGATTGAGCAAATATAGGGGACGGTATTAACGTCCCGAAACTAAAAACTTGCCTAAAATAGAAACTTGCTAAAAATGGTAATTTTTGGTTAAACGCCGAAACTTAATGAAAAACTCTATAATTTTATTTAATCACGTTTTGTTAATTAAGTCAAAGCACAAACACTCATGGATGACTTTTTCTCTCATACGCGACTCATTCAAGTTTTGTATACTTTCCATCTTTCTAAGACGCGTCATTGATTTAGGTCACAAGTAGGACCTATTGGCATTATATCTCTTCATTGATATTTATCTCACCATTTGCTAAAGGTAAGTTCATAGCCTCACGTTTTACTATCTTTACTTTACTACTTTGGGTGAGAAACATTGCTTGTTTTTAAACTATGGACACAGTTACTTTACGTTGCCTTTTTCCTGATTACGTGTTGCCTAAGTTGCAAATAGACCACTAATGCCCGAACTATCATGAACCGTTAATTTCTTGACCGGAGGACCGGTTGAGTGAGCGCGAATGTTGTAAATAGATCTATTGGGACTAATTATCCCTATCCGGGTAAGTAGCGCTTACTAGATTTGGGAAACACAAACAAACGGATATATACTATGTCGGATTTCACTAGGTACTCTTGGTCAGATACCTCTAGGGCAATTAATATCTTGTTTGGCATATAATATGCTGCATCGAATTAAGCCTCGATGTCATGAGCTTAGCGCAACAGTAAATACTTTTTATGTGAAGTTGTATCTGTTATAACTGTCACGTGCGTACTGTGAACTTGTGGTCCACTCTTAATACTAAATTCAAACCTATGAATTCACCAACTTTATGTTGACGTTTTTATCATGTTTTTCTCAGGTGCTTAGTTGTGGATGTCTTTGCTTGCTTTATGGTGTTGCCTTGCATTAGACCGATTTTCAAGAATTATTATCTACCATTTAAACATCATTGTCAAACCTTAAAACTTTCAATCGCTTTCGCATATTATCTTTGAACCTTGTAAAACTTTAACTATTTTAATTAATGCAACGATGTTGGATTTTAAACGTACCCTTAGAGGTCGTTCTTTGTATCTTGTGTGATGTATATTATGACGTCACGCCCCCGGACATGTGTTTCCGTCCATGCCTCGTTTGGAGGTGTGAAAATTTTGTTCCTCCACTTCCAAATGACCCAAATAGTAACAGAGACAACTCCATGAAGAACTTTGTTTAGGTGAGCACAACCAGGAGTCCGGATCATATTTAGAGCAATATCATCGATTGTGAATGAAGGGAAGGACAAGGGTGGACTCAAACACCACCAACTCCATACTTTTCTCCAAACAGCAATAGCGCGAGGGCAATTTATAATGGAATGCTCAATTTCCTCGATTGTGTTGACACAAAGAGGGTATAAATTAGAAGAAATATTTACACCCCGTCTAACAAGATTACCGCATGTAGGAAGCCTGTTAAGAGAAGATCTCCACACGCATATATTCACCTTTCGAGGAATCTAAGGATTCCAGAAATGATGGTAACCAATAAAAGAGTCGTCAAGAGCAATTTTTTGGATTGATTTAGTAAGATAACTAACTTTAAACTTACCTGAAACATCACCAGTCCACATCCACTTGTCGATCCCATTAGAGTCCAGAGAAAGGTTACCAATGAGCGAGATAAGAGATGAGAGCTCATCAATAGCTCTACCACGAGGGGTACACACCATGAGCAATTCCCACCCTATACGTCATTAGCAAAACACCAACGGTCTGCCACTTTACAATCTTTAACGTTCTCAAAGGCATATAATCTAGGGAAGCTATCCTTTAGACGATCCTCAACACCACACCATTAGTTATGCCAAAAGAGAGTGTTGGACCCATTTGAGACTTTAAAAATGAAGGACGAGTTGAAGGAACTATCAAAATTACCAATGGAAGAGGTTGCCTTAATAATATCATGCCAAATGCCCTTGACATGATAAGAGATAGGTAAAGAACCAAAACCCTCGTCATTACCATAAAATTCATTGATAACTTCTCGCCAAAGAGATTTTTTTTCTATCAGAAACCTCCACTTCCACTTTCCAAGAAGGCCTTGGTTTTTAGCTAAGAGACTACCAACTCCTAAGCCTCCTTTGTCCCTATCAAGAAGAATGGTATTCCATTTGACCCAACTAATACCACGCTGAGAATCTTTAAAGTCCCAAAAGAATCTACATCTAATAGCTTCGTATAACCTTTTGAGGTGCCTTAAATAAAGATAATTAGTAAATAGTGAGACTTCCAAGAACGAATTTGACAAGGGTGAGCCGACCACATATCGAAAGGGATTTAACTTTCCAAGAGGAGAGCCTATCTCTAAACCGACTAATAATTGGATTCCAACCATCACATGCACACATCTTTTTACCAACCGGAAGACCGAGGTAGGTAAAAGGGAGAGAATCATGAGTACAACCAAGCGATAAAGCTATAAGCTCAACTTCAATATTAGGCACCCCAACACCGAGAAGTCTACTCTTTGCAATGTTTACTTTAAGCCCTGAAGCTAATTCAAAGCATTTAAGAATATGAATAAGATTTAAGAATATAACTCCATCTTTTTAGTTATGTATTTTATTTTGTAACATTATACTTTTTTCTATTATTTATCAAATAATAATATATATTACCTCCATTCTAATTTTATTGTTCATCTTTTTTTATATGTCTCAAAATATTTGTCAATTACTAAAATTAATTGTTGGATTTGTTAAGTTTACCAGGTTACCCTTAGTCCAAATTCATATTTACAAAATAAAAGAAATCACTAATTAATTATCAAAGGGTAAAACTGTTTTCTTTTGGGTTTCGTAAAAACAAAAGCATATTAATTAATGTATTTTTCTTAAATTGTGTATTTCTTATAGTGAACAATAATTTTAGAACAGAGTGAGTAATATAGTTTCTCTCTTATGTCAAATCCAAATCTAATCCTAAACCCATATACAAAGTAAATGGACCGGTCAATCTACTTAAGCTATGTTTGGCAACGAGGCTTATAGGGCTTACAGAGATTTTAAAATAATCTTACTTATTAAATAAGTCTCGTTTGTCACACAAGCTTATGAAACCTTTCATAAGCCATAAGTCTCCATAAGACTAAGCTCATAAGTAAGGGCTTATAGGGGCTTATAATTAGTCAAATTACGTAAATACCCTTCAATATATAAGGATTATCACGCAAAAGCTGAAAATATATGTGATTTTAATTTGATGTATTTTTATGTGATTTTAAATAAATAAGCTTCAACTTCAACAAATTCGCCAAACAATTTTATAAAAATATAAACTTTAACTTTCGGCTTTAGTTATAAGCTTCGGCCTCAACCCAAGCACCAACCCGTCCTTTGCACCAAACATGCCCTTAATTTAAAAACTAAACAAGTTCAATCAAGTTTGACAAACATATTGACTTCCAAATCAATCTCAAACTCATTTCTTAAACTTTACTTGGACCACATTCCAAACACCCCCACACGTCTCTCCTCCACCTTCCCCAATTTCAAATCCAACAAATTAGGGTTTCAATTTTTTTTTTAAAAAAAAAATCCCCATTTTCATCAACTCAAACCCTAATTCTAATTCCAATGGCAGACGACACCGCCGTCCCCACCACACCACCAACCATCACAACCGCCACACCACCTCTCGGCGCAAACGTAATCCCGATCATAAACAAGCTCCAAGACATATTCGCACAGTTAGGCAGCTCATCTACTATCGAATTACCTCAAGTAGCAGTTGTAGGTAGTCAAAGTAGTGGTAAATCTAGTGTTTTGGAAGCGCTTGTTGGACGCGATTTCTTACCGCGCGGTTCTGATATTTGTACGCGTAGGCCGTTAGTTTTGCAGTTGTTGCAAATTAAGAAGAAAGGTGATGGTGATAGTGATGGGACTCAGGATGAGTATGGAGAGTTTTTGCATTTGCCTGGGAGGCGGTTTTACGATTTTAACGATATTCGTAAAGAGATTCAGGTCCGAGTTTTATTTATTTATTTACGTTTCGCTCAACTGCTTCTAATAATCTAATTGTGTATTTATGTAATGTTGTTGTACTTATTTTGCGATATTCGGCTGCTTAGTGAGAAATGTGTTACTTATTGAGTTATTTCTGAATTATAGAGTTCACTAGCAAAATAACTAGCGTTTTTGTGTTTGTTATGATAGTGAGCGACTGATTTGAAGTTTGTACTGATATTGGCAAACGTGCTGATTATTTTACGATTATATGACGAGCATTTGCGTGTTTGTTATGATAGTGATGAAGTGTATTAACATAGAATTAGGTATGTAGTCCGGATATATCATGTTAGCTGTTTTACTATATGCGACGCACGTAAAGTTTTTTTTTGTTGTTACATGTATATGTGTTGAACTGAAAATTTGTTAGTGATATACAACGCGTGTTACAGTTTTGTGTAGGTATTGTACTGTTACGATGTTGTATTTGTTATATAGATTTCACTAGAATGTAACTGGTGTTGTTGTGTTTGTTGTGATAGTAAGTGACTGATGTGGAGTTTATTAGTGATGGTGATTAATGTGTGGAGATATATTTAGGATATTGTGTTAGTTTACAGGTGGTTGAGATACTATATACTTGAAGAGTGAGTGTTTCTGAGTAATTTTATAGGGTGTATAACCCGTGTTGATATTCGGGAATAATCTTGCGTAGACAGCTGATGGCTATACTATTCTAATTTGACTTGGTTATGACTGTGAGTAGTTTTTGATATTTGTTGTGGTAGTGACAGATGTGCGAAGATCCATTTAGCCATATAGGTGTTCATTTTGGTTATATTGTGTTAGTTGTGCTCTGATATATGAAGAGTGTCAAGTTTTGTGTTGTTAATTGTATAGGTATTGAAATGTGATAACATTGTATCTGCTGTATAAATTAATAGTAACAAATTTGAACTGTTATTCATGTTGTATTTGTTTTATGATTTTAATGACTTTTGGATAGAAATTCAGGTCACTATTATTTGTTGTGTTTGTTTATTTCATTTCGATTAAAGTTTTTATGTTGTTAATTGTGTATTTATTGAAATGTTTCATGTATTTATTTGAACTTGACTGTTTGAATGTAGTATTGTTGTGATAGTGATCGAATCGTGTGAAATTGTTAGCGATAGTTACGAATGTGTGAAGATAAATTCAGGTATGGAGTTTGGATGTTGTGTTAGTTAACAAATAGTTGAAATAGTACACACTCAGGTTTTTGAGCTTTTTTTAGATGTATGACGAGTGTTGGGAGTAATGTTGGATAGGCCGTTGATGGATGTACTATCTTAGTGTTGTCTAGCTTTGTAATTTTGTTACGTGATATTCTACCATACCATTACATTTACATCTGATCATGTGAAGTTTTTAGTGATATCGAGTTATTGACAGATCACAGATGTGTGAAGATAGATTTAGGTATTGAATATGGAAATTGTGTTAGCTAACATATATAGTTGAAGTAGTATACCATTGGAGATGAGTGTTACAAGCTATTATAGGATTTATGGTGAGTATCGAATTTTGGGAACATTTGGGAACAATGTACAGATGATGGATTTACTAATTTGATGCGACTTGGTTTTATTATTTTTTTATGCGAGTATCTACTGTTACATGGTGTTACGTATAGCATGTTTATACTACATTCATATGCGGATGTGATAGCAGTATGACGAGCTAGTCATGCTCTGAAAGAGTAGGATCTGACCATTCTTTATACTTGTTTTTGACGTGACTCATGAGAGTAAGCATTGAACTGGCGTAAAGCATAATTATAATAAGCAGATGAAGATAATTACTCTTCATTTGATCTTCTGTCCTATTATAGGCAAGTATCTGCCACTTGTCTAATCTAGCTTGAGGAAAGATAGTGAACACCTCATATGCCAACTCATAGTCACAGGAAACGCTGGGTAGGCCGCGTTTCGCGTTCCGAATCGCTCGTACCCAAACGCGGTACGATCGCGTTCCGAATCGGTAATTTTCACATTCCGAAAAAATTCATTCAAAATTTCAGATTTATGTTGCATTGAACGAGAATCTTGAAAAGCAGATCTCGAAATGGCGGTTTATGTTTTGGGGAAGAAGATAAAAGAAGAGAGGAAGTGAAACTACTAAATTTATGTAGTATTAAATGTGTAGGGTCACTTTATCACGTGAATGGGGGATAAAAGTCAAAAAGTTTTTTTTATTCAATAAACTATACATTTTGGCATGACATGTAGAAAGAGAGTGTAAATAAATAATGTAGTAAATTGTTATAAGTGATTAAAATGAAACATGTATGGCTGTATGTATACTCATTATTATTAATATGATACACCTTACCAAATTGAAATCGGGTACGCGTATCAAATTGGGTACATCGTACCAAACTATATGATACATTGAACCAAAGCGAACCGAAACGTACCGAAATGAGCCTACCCCCGCTCGTACCGAATTTTAAGGACCCCGCGAACCGCGTTCCCGTTTCGCGATTCTTATCCTTTCAGCAGTTGTAATCTTTCAGCAGTTGTAACTTTCAACACTAACAGTAGTAACTTTCATATCAGCAGCACTAACTCTGTACAAACAGCATTAACTACTTAGAAAGTTTTCTTCAATCTTCATCAGCAGTACTAAGTTACACTAGCAGTACTAACTTTACTCTAGCAGTACTAACATTACTAGCAGTAGTAACTAGCAGTAGTAATATACACTAGCAGTAG
The DNA here is from genome assembly GCA_026074375.1 of Tanacetum coccineum. NCBI lineage: Eukaryota > Viridiplantae > Streptophyta > Magnoliopsida > Asterales > Asteraceae > Tanacetum > Tanacetum coccineum. The sequence goes on from BQNB010002145.1 coordinate 51,837, forward strand.
TAACTTACACTAGCAGTAGTAACTAGCAGTACTAACTACTTAGCATATTTTTCATTAAGATTACTAACAACACTAATTTATGCTTAGCAGCAGTAACTAATACCTTAATAGCAGTAACTTCAAGAAGACTTTTAATCCCAACAATCCTCCCTTAAACTTGATATTTATCTTCAAAATCATTAAGTTTCTTCATTAAAAGCTTCATAATCACCAGGAGGATGCTTCCAAACACTTCATTGAGGTACATATCCTTCCTTAAGTTGTTTCTTGACCAATCTAAGAAGCTCATATGCTATTTCACACTCATAATCAACTTGAAGCTTCAAATTATTAAACATCTGATGTAATGTGTGCTTTGTAAGTGGGTACATCTTCTCAACCAACAGATAATATGGTATGGACTTTACTTTTACACAATGAACTCCACAAGAACCAAAAAGCTTCTAATTCAGCACTTTAACTAATCCTTGTTGATTCTTCCATATACTATCTTCAACATGATGTTCAAACATGGTCTTCAAATTAAGATGTAAGGGGGGGGGGTAAGAAAATAATCCATTAATGTACTGTCTCTGTCTTCTTAAATTCTAAGCTTTGATATCCCTCCAAAGAACTTCCAATTCTCTCTAACAAATTTTTTAAGCATCTTTGTAAAACTTAAGTACACCTGAGTCTTTCCATCTGCTTTGATTATTTTGAAAAAGCTTTTCTTCCCTTCTTGGTAGATCTTATAGTCAACAATTAGAATTTTGACAAACAAAGGTGTAGCATCAATAGTTACATCATCTCCATCATCTGGAACTATTTCTAAACATTTCTTAAGCTCTTCAGCTTCCTTAGCATCATCTACTTCTGCTTCCTTCTCATCTAACTTCTGCTTCTTTGATTTGTCAGATTCAAGCTCTTCTCTTGTTCTTTTTGAACTACTTTCTTCTTTTATCTCACTGCTTTCTGCTCTTACTTCACTATCTCCTACCAGTTCTGTATCCATATCAACAAATGTGTTTACCCTTTTCATTTCTTTATCAAATAACTCTTGAACATTGGCAAAGGACTTAGTCTTCAAGTCTTTGGGCTTCCATCCTGCCATGTTTTTCAGATAGGTACACATTATACTCCTTTGTTGAGCTTTTGTGGGTGTTTTATATCTCCTTTCTTCTGCTCTCTTAGCTGCAAAGTGCTTCCTCCTTTTCTCCAAGAGTTGTTGAAACAGTTTAGACTTTTCTTCAATTTTTAACTCTTCTTGTTCCTCTGCTTGCAGCCTTTGATCTAATTCATAGTCAGTCTCAACCTTATCTTGAATATCATTCCATTGTGCAATTAAGGCAGCATTGGCTTCTTCTTTTTCTCTTGCAATCCTCTTTTCCTCATCAAATTAAGCTTGTAGCCTTATAGCTTCTTGTTTATTAAAGAGGACTTGATCTTTCTTCTTCATCGTCAAAGATTCTTTAACCATTATACCTTTACCCTTGTCCTTTGAAGGAATTGTTATTGTTGTTGTTATTGTTGTTGTTTCACTTGGCTCTTGCATAACAACCCCTTTTGTCTTGGGTCTTGCACTCTTCAACTCTACCAGTGTTTGAGCCAAAGTAAGTTCAACAGTAGTTATTGTAGCAGCAGTTGGACTGGCAGTACTAACTTCAACATTAGGAGTATTAACTACTTCACCAGCAGTAGTAACTGGATCAGCAGAACTAACTTCCTTTTCAGCCATATCCTGTCCTGAAAACACTTCTTCATCATTAAAAACACATGCATCAAACATATCTTCATCATGAACATTCTCCAGGGTGATGTCTTCATCAGCATCAATATCATGAATTTTCCTTCCCTGTTTGGATGCATCCTCCTCACCCAAACCTTCATCTTCAGAGGAGACAACCCTAGCACTTAAACCAACCTTGTACAATCTTCTAAGCCCGTGAGTTCTTGACCTTTGTTTCTTCTTAAGCTTTTTGACCCTCCTTTTTAAGCTGTCAATCTCTAGTGCCTGAGTGGTCTTTGTGTGTTCCAAATCAAGAACCCTGTTTTGTAAGTTGGTACATAGTGCCATTAATTCCTCAAGTTTCAGTCTATCCTCACCATTAAGAAATGGATCATTAGAATGTTTAGATACATTCTCCTCATTAACAGCCTCATCTACTAGATTATCACTAGAAACATTAGATTGAGGTATCTGAGTATCCTTCTTCTTAGGCTTCCTTGGCTTATGTTTATTTTGGGGTTGAGATGATGATGGTTGAGTAATAGTTGGCATGTCTGAACCTTCACCCTGTTCTTGTTGAGCTTGCACCGTCATAGTTGAGAACAATAGTGTTACTCTACCATAAAAGTCATTTCCTTGCCTCTTCATATTAGCAAAAACCTTCTTTGTGTGAGATGGTGCAATATAAATTTTGTTATGATTCATCACTCCTTCCAGTTGATTATCCAAAAATACTTGCACAAATCTTAGATACATCAAGAATTTGACATCACTATCCAAGTTCTTCATCATGCTTTCAAAAATATACTTGGAAAAGTTGAACTTCTGGTTATTGGCTAGACAGATAATTTTAGAGGCCATAGTGCTACTAAATTCATTCCATGCAGTAGTCTTAGCACTTAGGCATTGCAAAATAGTATGAATAAGAAACTTCCAATGGGGAGAGACGAAAGCCTTATAAAATGTAAGCTTCTTTGAAAGTTTTTCATACCCTATGAGTGTAAGCTGTTCAAAAATTGTAGCATTTGGCAGACAATCAACTCCTTTAGCATCTTCTAGTTGAAAATCTCTTCTTATAGATGCTTCAGTAACAACAATATTCTTCCCATCTACTAGGGCTTGTAACTGAACTTCCCTGTTAACCGTTTTCGTCTAGGCAGTAGACAAGAACTGTTCAATGCATGATGTATATATAGTAGGATTGACGGTTAAAGCATACTTTATCGAACATGCATTCAGAAAATCTACTATCTGCTCAAATCCTTCACTTTCAGCAGATTTAGTCAAAAACGCGACTAAATTATGAGTATCAACAAATTGTAAGGTCGTCATTGTGTTGGGTTTTGATGATAAATGATGAAATTGAGTTAGGGTTAATGATTAGAGAGTATATGAAAGATTGAAATCGATTAAATGATTGAATGAAACCCTTAATCGAAGTATTTATGTAACTACCCTCAACAGTATTAACGTTCACTAGCAGTTGTAAGTTATGCCTAGCAGCATTAACTTTCAACTAGCGGTAGTAAGTAACCCATCAGTAGTAACTCAGTAGTAAATTAAGCCTAGCAGCACTAACTTACAACCAGCAGTAGTAAGTTATGCCTAGCAGCATTAACTTTCTCTAGCAGCAGTAAATTTATGCCTAGCAGCAATAAGTTTATGCCTAGCAGCATTAACTTTGAATTACCAGCATTAACTCCAATTCCTTTCTAATCAGCTTTTCCATCATCAAATTAATATTTTAGCTCAGAAAATCTCTCTGTCTGTTTTTTCTTTCTCTCAATTCTTTTAGCTCATAATTCTCTTTGTCTGTTTTTTATTTCTCTCAATTCTTTTAGCTCACAATTCGCTCTATCTGTTTTTGCTATATTCAACTCTCTTTCTGTTTTTCAGCTCACAAATTCTCTCAATTCTATTACTCACCAAATCACACTGTCTATTTTTATCACGCATCTCTCTTTCTATTTTTATTCTTACCAATTTTATAATCAAGACTTTAAAGATTTAGCATTCCAATACTAGCAATCAGATATTGAAATCTACTTACATCAAATGCTTTTGTAAGCAAATTAGCAACATTCTTGTCAGTATGAATCTTGATCATTTAAATTAGCTTCTTTTCATTGGAATCTCTGATAAAGTGATGTCTAATCTCAATGTCCTTTGTTTTTGAATGAAAAACAGGGTTCTTCACTATGCATATAGTACTCTCATTGTCAATATAGATCTTTGTATGCATAAAGTTATACCCATAATCTAGTAATTGATTTTGAATCTAAAGCACTTGGCTACATCAACTTGAAACAGCTACATATTTAGCTTTTGTTGTGGAATTAGCAACCGCAGTCTGCTTCTTGCACTGCCATGAAATCAATCTACACCCAAGAAATTAACAACCTCTTGTTGTGGACTTCTTATCCAAGCTTGCTCCAGCATAATCACTATCAGTATATGCCACCAAATCAAAAGGTGAATCCTTACGATACCAAAGGCCCAATTTAGGTTGACCTTTAAGATATCTAAAAATTCTTTTCATAGCATGAAGATGTGAAACTTTAGGGTTAACTTGGAATCTGGCACATAGACATACAGCAAACATTATATTTGGTCTTGAAGAAGTAAGATACATCAATGAGCCAATCATTTTTCTATACATGTGTTCATCTATGTCTTCACCATCTGCATCTTTGAGCAAAGGCTTATGGGTTTCCATGGGTGTGCTTGCTGTTTTGACATCACTAAAGCCAAATTTCTTTAAAATCTTAGTCACATACTTGTCTTGGCTTATAAAAATCCCATCTTCCTTCTTCTTCACTTGCATTCCTAAGAAGAATATGAGTTCACCCATAGAGCTCATCTGAAACTTCTTATGCATCATCTTCTAAAACTCTGTGCATAACTTTGTCTTTGTAGACCTAAAAATGATATCATCTACATATACCTGTACTATCATAATATCACCTTGGTCCCTCTTGATAAACAAAGTTTTGTCTATATGTCCTCTTTGAAACCCATTTTCCAACAAATAAGTGGATAAGGTCTCATACCAAGCTCTAGGAGCTTGATGCAAACCATAAAGAGCCTTTTCTACTTTGTAAAATCTGTCAAGGAAGTCTGGGTCTTCAAAACCTAAGGGTTGACAAACATAGACCTCCTCTTCAATCTTGACATACAAAAAAACACTCTTCACATCCATCTGATACACCACAAAGTCTTTATATGAGGCATAGGCTAAGAATAGCCTGATTGCTTTAATTCTGGCAACTAGAGCAAAAACCTCATCATAATCAATTCCTTCCTCTTGTGTGTACCCTGAGCAACCAACCTAGCCTTGTTCCTGATCACAATGCCTCTCTCATCCTTCTTGTTCTTGTACACCCATCTTGCAATGTGGTAAATCCACCAAGGTCCAAACCTGTTGTAACTTGAACTGCAGAAGCTCATCTTGCATAGTTTCTATCCAGCTTGGATCCTTCAGTGCTTGAACTACCTTTTTGGGTTCTTCTTGTGATAAAAAGCAAGCAAACAAGCAATTTTGGAGGTCTTTATGGCTTGTTCTTTGTTTAAGAGTAGTACTAACAAACACATATTCCTCCAAATTCTTTGTCATCTGTCTTGTTTGAGTAGCTGATTGCAGATCTCCAATGACTTGATTAAGAGGATGATCCTTATGTATTCTTGTAGTAGGAACAAGACTGACTTGGAAGTATGTATCCAAATTATTTATGTCAGCCCCTGAATCATCATTTTCAGCATCACTAAATCTACCAATTTCTTCCAAATCAGGTATATTTTGATCATCAGCACATCCATAGACTATATTCTCATCAACAAAATTATCCTTTATGCTAGCAGAATAAACAGTTGGACTAACAGTATTAATATTGGTAGTGCTGTTAACACTTGCATCCTTTTCTTGATTAATTCTTTTTCACCTCATCACTGGGTTACCACTTTCATCTCTGGTTCTTCAGCATCCTTGTTTTCCTCCTCCCCTGATGGTTTGAATCCAGCATTAAGAGAATCCTTTGAACTAGAAGAGAATGGTGGATCTTGAGTCCATAATGGTAGTAGTATGTAATCTTTGCCAGGTACTGTCTCCACTCTAGCTTTACCTACATCAGCACATGCTTTTGTACCTGCATTACCATTAGACTGATTCTCTACAACAACTGGCTTATAGTTTATAGAATTTGTTAGTGCATCTATATCAAAAGCCAATTAGGTCCACTTCCTGCAATATTAGGTGTATTCTCACTAAATTGAACATGCAGGCTCTCTTCTACTATCCTAATTCTACTGTTGAATACTCTGAATGCTTTGCTATTGGTAGAGTATCCTACAAAGAACCCTTCATCAGCCTTTCCATCAAACTTACCTAGGTGATCTATGGTACTAAGGATTGTAACAGGATACCCAAATGGTCTCATGAAGCTTAAGGCATGTTCTACCTAGAAAAAGTTCATAAGGGGTCTTGTAGTGAGGCTTGTTTAACTATACTCTAGTTTTGGACCATAACAAGCAAGTATTAACTACCCTCAGGCCCCAAAAGTTGTAGGCCAATTTTAAATCAGCTAACATAGTCCTAGCAACCTCTATTAGTGTCCTATTTTTCCTTTCAGCTACTCCATTTTGTTGTGGAGTCCTAGCAACACTAAATTCTCTCTTAATACCATTCATTTCACATAACTGATTCATGGCCCTATTCTTAAATTCAGTCTCATTGTCATATCTAATCACTTTCACCCTAAGGTCTATTAGATTATCTATGCCTGATATGAATGTTTTAAGGATTTCATTAGTTTTATCCTTAGTGGCTAAAAAAAACCCAACTAAACCTACTAAAATCATATGTGACAACTGTTGGGATTCTAGATTTGATGAGACAAAATAAATAAAAAAATGAAACATAAGGACTAAATCTAGCAAATCAGAATTCTACAAGCTGGTGGAGAATTATGAAGATTGTCCAAAGTTTACAAGATAAGATTAGGAAAGATATTTAATTAGTTTAAATAGTTTCTATCATATTAATGAAAGTATTTAATTATTTAAAATAGTTTGCCTTATCATAATTAGAAAGTATTTAATTAGTTTAAATAGTTTCCTTATCATATTAATTTACTTCCTTTGTAAGTCATGATCTCTCCCTATATAAAGAGATCATAGACATAGGTTTTATAGATAGCAGAGTCGACTGATGAGAGTCGAATAGTAAAAGGTGTGTGTGTGTACACCATAGTTAGATAGTTAGTTGGTGTAGCCCCAAGATTGTGTTTGGGGAAAGAGGAAACGTTTGAATGAAAAACCTTGTTCAATAACAATTGTCTTCATTATATTTCGCTGCATAATTGTTATCATTGTTATTGTTTATCCTAGATATTAGATCTAAACAATCTGAGTCTTAATAACGATGGTTGACAATTTACCAAAAATTGTATGGTTCTTAACTCACCTTGCTTCACAGTGAAGAGTTGGCTAGTCCAGGATCAAATAGTTCCTGGTAAAGACTAATCAAATCTATTGATAGCTGATAGTTTGCTAAAAAATGTATGCTTATCAGTACACCATGTTATGGCAATGAAGCATTGACTAGTCCAAAAGCAAACGGCTTTTGGTAAAGATAAATCAAACCCGTTGATAGTTGATAGTTTACTCAAAAATATAAGGTTATCAATTCACCTTGTTGTTTACAATGAAGAATTGGCTATCCCAGAGCAAATGACTACTGGTAAAGGAATATTAAATCCGTTAATGGCTGGTAGTTTGCCAAAAACTACAAAGCCAACTTAGTTGGATGTTGTTGTGTTGCTGAGAAGATATGTTGCTAATAAAAATGGATAGCTGAAGATGTTAAAATTATCAAAGATCAGATCAAGATTTGACAGAGTGTTTGGATACATCCTCCTGGTCTACAAGATGTTTACACTAAAGAAACATGAAGTTAAACAAGTTCAACAATCATGTTTAGGGGAGGATTGTTGGGAATTATGCATTCCTGACTTAGTATCGTTAGTTATATTATTTAGTACCGTTAGTTGTAATTTGTACCGACAGTACAAAATGTTAGTACTGATCAGATAGTTAGTACCGTTAGTATAAAATAGTTAGTACCGTTTATGAGATTATGCAAAGAATATCTTATGAAAGGATATGCATTATCCCTTTATACGCCGTTTTTGTAAAGCCCATTAGGGTTTCTTTAGTCTATAAAAGGAACCCTATGCATAGTTAGTATATATAGTTCTACACAGATCAATAGAGATCGATTAGCAATCATAGTCTTTGTAATCTATAACCTAGGCAGATTCAAGTGATAATATAAAGTTCTTTTGTGATTCTTAATATTGTTCTTCTTAGCATTATTGATTAGTTTCCGCATAATCAATAGTGTTCAAAATCAAGTTTCATTATTGTTGCTTTAGAATTATCTAAGGGAACAAACCCTTTACAAGCTAAAGGTTAAGATCTATTCAGTAAACGATCCAACAAGTGGTATCAGAGCCAAGTTGCTCTCGATTTAGGATTACAAGGTATTTCGGGTATCATGTTCTTGAAGAAAAGATGTAAAATTTGTTATTTTTGGTGGTTGCACGATCTAATGACAATTAGGGTTTTTACAAACCCTAATCAATAAAAACAGGAAATGTATTCTATGATTGTCCCTAATGGCTTTGGTGAGTTAATCTTTGATTAATGATGAACCAAGTAGGAATAAAGAATGTAGCAGCTTGGCGGTAATCTTGCTTGAAAGTTTTGTTCTTTACACGTTAATAATAAAGATGCCAAATCATACAATAAAGAAACGTGATGTTGTTGTTTGAAATAAATCTCAAAGGCGTTTAATAACAACAACAACAGCAAAACAGATAAGTATGGCTATTTGTTGGTGATTGTCCCGTTGCTCTTAAAACAACAAAAGAAACCTAAACATTTAGGGTTTATGTTCAAGAAGAAGATTTTTGAAGCAGATATATATATCTTTTTGTTGTTTTGTGTTTTGTGTTTTCAGTAACAAAGAAGTAACAAAATAGTATGACAATCGAAGAAGTTATAGCTAGAGCAGTAGTAAGGCAGCAAGTATTTTTCAAGTTTGTGATGGTATTATGAAGTCGCTTAAAAGCAGTTAAAGAAGAACTGGTGCGTTCTACATAAACAACAGGTATCTTCACAGTCATCATGGTGATGATGATGATTATATCATCGTGACTATATCAATAAGATAGGGTTTGTGTTCAAAGCTATTATTTGATCATGGCTGTGGTAACCCTAGAACGTATACTACTGATGTTTATGTTACAACAGCAGGTTACGAACATCATTCGCAGTTTAAGTGATGATTCATGATTATTTGTGCTCCTGTTTGATGTGATCTATTGGTTTATGATGAATGTTCTTATGCTTTTTGAATAATGGATTGAGAAAGAACAAGGTGCAGGTGCAACTAAATCATGTTGTTTGAGTATTTGTTTTTGGAGTCGAAGGTTTGGTTTGGATGTCTTTTGTTTTACTGATTTGATTGTGATTCATAAATATGGGATATGATTTGATATAGCCTACTTTTTAGGGATTATCTTTTATTCCATATTGACTTTCTATATATTAGACATGGTTAGCAGTTACTGTTATTGAGATAGACGTAGGTTAGTGCTGCTGGTTCTATGGGCTGGTTCGAGATAAGTTATTAATACTGTTTGGGCAAAGGAAGCATGGGCATGCACGACATTATTTGGGCTCAATAGAATGGTGATGCAATGAATATTAATACTGTTCAAGTACTTATTTATGCTGTTGGGTTCAAGTTCATTAGTACTGCCTTTGTTCTATTAATGATGTTCGTTTGTTTAAGTACTGCCCAAAGACAGTTAAAGCTGCTCGTGAGATTTATGGTGCTTTGTGTTTAGTACTGCCAGAGTCGTCTGACAAAGTAGTTTGTACTGCTAGGCTTGTCTGATATTGGACAATACTTGGTTTTGGATGGATTTGGATCTCGGACAAAACTATTTTTCAAATAGTTTATTCTTATTGATTTTATGGCTTGTTTTTAGAGATTTATTGAAGATATGATTACGAAGATAGTTGATTATCACTTATTTGATGTTGTAGTTGAGTTTCACAGATGCATGTTCTCATCATATCTTAAAGTAGGTGTTACACTTTAAAGATAACTTGTTCGTGCTTACAACGGTGTGATGAAGACTTGTCAAAATCTAGCAAAGGTGTGTGATTTTTCTTATAGGTGCTTAATGCTCATATTTGATATCACTTAGTATGTGTCTCATAGAAGATGAGGATTTTGTCAAGAGGTTGTTGTCTACTTATATTTTACAGATTTATTTATAAGTTTGACGTCACATAGATAATGCAAGACATAAGACAAAAGTTTGGGAGATTTCACCTTCTCATACAAAATTCGTTATACTCATTTTCTTCCATCAGTGAGCACTACTAGGGTCACAAAGTTCGAAATTCAAGAGATGGTAAACATATTGGTTTCAGGGGAAGCTTATTGTTAACATGTTTAACCATCTACATGCACCACTTGAGGGGAAGTGTTTACAAGTTGCATAACTTCAGAAGACCCCTATTAGATGAAGACAAAAAGGGGAAGAAGATTACAGGTTCATTGATTTGCAGCTTATTATGTGTGGTGACATGTTCAAGGAGATCTTAAGTCAAGGGGAAACATTGAAGATTTTGTTTTAGAGAGATGATTACATCTCAACCTCTCTAGTTAAGGGGAAGTTCATACACGACTTTGTTTGTATTGTCATCATCAAATAGGGGAAGATTGTTGGGATTCTAAATTTGATGAGACAAGATAAATAAAAGAATGAAACATAAGGACTAAATCTAGCAGATCAGAATTCTACAAGCTGGTGGAGAATTATGAAGATTTGGTCAAAGTTTACAAGATTAAGATTAGGAAAGTATTTTATTAGTTTAAATAGCTTCCTTATCATATTAATTTACTTCCTTTGTAAGTCATGATCTCTCCCTATATAAAGAGATCATAGACATAGGTTTTATAGATAGCAGAGTCGACTAATGAGAGTTGAATAGTAAAAGGTGTGTGTGTACACCATAGTTAGTTGGTGTAGCCCTAAGATTGTGTTTGGGAAAATGAAACGTTTAAATAAAAACCTTGTACACTAACAACTGTCCTACATTAATTCCGATGCATAATTGTTATCATTGTTATTGTTTATCCTAGATATTAGATCTAAACAATCTGAGTCTTAATAATGATCTAAGAGGTCTTAACAGACTCCTCAACAACTAGGCAGTACATCTTTTTCATTAAACTCTTTACAAATGTTGGGCCAATAAATCCATGTGCAACATTTTGTTATGGTTGGTTTGATTGAACTTGACTGTTTTGGTCTTACAAGAAGCTTTGTGTTGCTTTCCCTTCTGACAAGCAACACAGTTTGATTAATTTCAAAAAGTTTTGAAGGTAAACCTCTTACAAGGTTTCCCTTAACCAGTTTATTCATAGTTTTGAAATTTATGTGTCCAAGCCTTCTATGCTAAAGATTAGATTCATCTGGTGTGGCTTTTACAAAGAGACAAGTGAGACCTCCTTGAGGAACAACATTCTTTAAGTCAACACTATACATGTTATCCTTTCTATGAACTTTAAGTAAAACATGACTTTCATCAGTTAACTTAAAGTCTGGAGACAGAACAACACATTATGTATCAGTAAAAAGAACACTTTTCTTCTTGTCACACATTTGTGAGACACTAAAGAGGTTAAACTTTAGTTCTTTTACAAAATACACATCTTTAAAATCTAATTTACCAGTTTTTATTTTACCTTTCCCAGTAATTTTCCCTCATTTGGAATTACCTCTAAAGGCAATAAATCCTCCATTAATTTCTTCATAATCTGTAAGATAGGATTTGTTTCCTGTCATGTGCCTAGAGCATCCAATGTCAATCACTTCTTTATCCTTTAAATCTTGCTGTGGATTGCCCTGCACATTGTAGTAGAAAAATTAGTTTCTTTTGGGGACCCAAGCCATTACTGACTTGGATCTGCCTTGTGCATCAATATAGTCAAATATTTTAAAGGACATTGATGCACCATTGTTTCTGGAGACATGGTCTAAAATTTTGTGCTTTGGTCTCTTAACCCAACATGCTGAGACCTTAACAACATTTCCCTTGTTTCCCTTAACAGCACTAAGAACTACTTTTGGTCTAGCACTATTAACCCTTGTTCCCTTAACAGTATTAACCTTTTTAGTGAAATTACTGTTATTAGCTACTGTTATATTGTTAAAAGGCCTTCTAGCAGTTGAATATGCATTATTAATAACATTTTTCATGGGTCCTGTATTATTCACTGCTGTTCTTGGTTGAAAAGTATTAACTGGTCTAACAGTATTAACTAAAATTAGGCCAGACCTAGATAAGACTGTTCTTGGAACCATGTTCCTTTTTGGACTGGGGTGAGTTAATTTAGAGAAATTCTGTTTGTTCACCCTTTGAACATTGGTCCAAACTGGTTTTGCAAATCTTCCATTATTATACCAGTTATTACAATCATTCTTCAAATGATCAAAACTACCACACACATGACAAGATTTGTTGAATATCTCAAAATCACTCCCTAATTTTTGAGACATCTGCTGGTTCTAGGTTCTCTTGTTTCCCCTAGGACTTCTAGATGGACTGAAATATGTATTGTATGTGGCTTGCCTAATTTGCTTAACAGGTTTCCTATCAGTTTTAGGTTTAACAAACTCAATTTAAATTTTAGTAAAATTAGGCATAACTATTTGAAACTTAGGCTCATCTTGTTCCTTACTTTCAGATACCTAATCCTCAATAATTGGGGCTCTATTTTCTTTCCTAGCAGTCTTAGGTTCATTAGTCTCAACAGTAGGCTTTTCAACTACAGATTCACTAATAGACTCATTCACATCAACAAAATCATCTAGACTAGGATAAACTAAATATGGTTTTGGTGGCATAAAATTCCCAGTATAGGGAGGTGGAACAGCATTGTACCCTAATCATGTTTTACACTTATCCATTACTGTCTGTCTAGAAGTTTACTTAGGTTTTTTGATGAATTTTCAAATTTTTATACTATAAGTTGAACCTCATCTCTTTCTTTTGTAGCCGACTCTAACTTCCTTTTAAGCTCTATAATATCTAAATCTCTTAAATAGATTTCACGTTTTAAGAGTTTTATATCTTCCTTATACACGGACTCATTTTTCTTAAAGACCAACAATCTAGCTTCTATAAATTCTAAATCAATCTTATAAGAGACATCACTGATAAGTGTAGAATACACATATCCATTTATGCTTAAAATAACCCAATTAAACCCAAAACAGACCAAAAATGGCAAAAATATGCTTGTATTTGTGTTTTGTGTGTGCAGGTACGGATAAGTCAAAAATCACAAGAAAACAGTCAAAATCGAGCAAGCAAAGACACGAGAATCAGAAGAGTACAAAAGCCGAAAGCAAAGCCAGGAAAGTCAAGCCTCAGTCAAATCCAGTCAATCTATGGTCAATAAAAGTCAACAAAGCCCATCTAGTTTTGCTATTTTCGAAAGTTATTTATAACTAGAAAAAGAGGAAAGAAATATAAGGACCACTTGTGCAAACTCCCCAAACTCCAACAGTTTTAACTGTCAAAATAAGGGCGCCAAAGGTGTTACTATTCACCTTTCTTCCCCGTTTCACCATCCAGGGTAAATCAAAGGGGTTTTCCAAATTAAAGGGTGCTTAGGTCAATTCATGAGCTCTCTAACACAAATGAAGGGACAAATCAGTCTTTATCAAAGGATTACTTAACCTCCCCTCAAGAAGAGCCACGTCAACAATGGTGAAAGCACAAATTTAAGTGGGTTTTTGTGCTAAAACACTCACAAAAGAAGCACAAACGTCACATCAATGGAATGACACGCTGGCAATCTTCAGGTGTCCACAGTTTGATCAAACGGCCACAATTGATGCTTGGATGATTGAAGAAATGATTGGTTGAGATTGAAAGATTGGAGAGCAGGGCAAGAGATCCTAGAAGCTTCTTTCAGGACCTATAAATAGGCCTCACTTCTCACACACACATATCTAGTTTTTTTAGTAATTTTTAGTTTAGCTTAATTTCGTAATTTTACTTAAATGTTTTTGTAGTAATGTAATTCAGTTTTCAATTAATGAATTTCAGTTTTTATTTGTCATAAGCTCTTTTTATTTTCAACCTTTAAGCTCTCTTAATAAGCCATATTGTCTCAATAAGCTAATAAGCTCTTTTAAAGCTCTTTCAGTCTATAAGCTGAAATAGAGCTTATTGAATTCAGAATTAATCTTACTTAAACCTTAAATCAGTTTAAACTTACAATCTTTCATGGATCTCATTGGATATGAGCTTTTTGGAAGGGGATCTTAACTTGGAAGAGATCCCAAGGACTTTACTCTAGCTTATCTAATAAGCTAGGGAGCTTGTAGCTGCCATTATTGGTTCCTTTTGTTTAGCTAAAGGATCAAGTAAGTTTCTCTTTTCATTCTTCTTTAATTTCAATTTAAATTGCTTAGTTATGGCTTATATGCTTAATATTGCTTATTTGCTTATTCTCTTAGCTTATTAGTGTTTAAATATCTTTACTAGTGCTTATTAGTTATATGTCCTCATCTGTTTTTGCTTAAATAGTTATAGATCATTAGTTACTAATTTCTGTCATAAAAACTCATAAAATCCAAAAATATTAGTTTAATTAGTTAAGATCTTAGAATTTTACTTATTCAGTTGTTTAATCATGATTGCTAAGTTTGTTTTAAGCTAGTTTTTATCTGGTATTTAGAATTTGTTCATTAGATTCCTCTTAAAAAGTTTTTCTTAAATCTGTCATAGTCTAAAAGGGGTGTTTGGTTTAGTGCACTCTTGAATTGCACTAGCAGTACTAACATAAGTTAGTACTGCTGAACCTTTTCACTACCAGTACTAACCATAAGTTAGTACTGTTAGCTTAGATTTTAGCTTGCCAAAATCAGTAGGATTAAGTTTAGTTATAGCTTATTATAAATTTAATTTTAGTTTTCATTTTCTAGCTTATTTCATTGCTTATTCTGTTATCAAAAGTCAAATTGCATCAGCAGTGCTTTCACTTGAAAGAACTGCTGAACTTTTACACTAGCAGTACTAACCTCAGTTAGTACTGCTGTGTTCTTAGCTTAATTTGGATAGATAATTTTAAGGTTTAGCTTACCAAATTCAGTAGGAGTTAAGTTTTAATATAGCTTAATATAGTTTAAGTCTTTAATTTTGTTTTCTAGCTTATTGTCTTAGCTTATTTTGCTGTCAAAAGTCATAAAAAACCTTAAAATTCCAAAAACAGTACTTAGAAACTTTAGGATTTAAATTTGTTAATTCAAGCTTTTAAGTCTAGGTTTTATAGCTTATTTAGATGGATAATAAGTAGATTAATAAGTTCTTAAAGTTTTAAAGTCTAGTTTAGCTTATTAAGTTTTCTAGTCTATTTGGAGTTTGTGTTACTTTGCTTATTTCCTGAGTTTGCTTGTTTCATGCTTAATTTCAGTAGTTTAAAAGCACTTCTAGCTTAGTTTTCTTTGCATTTTTAGATTAAGCACATCATAAGCTATCTAGATTACTTTTCCTTTTTAGAATTGAGCTTAATTTGAGCATTTTATAGCTGTTTTGGTAAAACATAGCCCAAAGCCTTAGTTTCTGTAACAGCTTATTGAGGAAGCTCTTTTAGAGCTTATCTTTGAGTTTCAGACTATAGTGCTTTTGTTAAAGTTGTTCTCCCTAGCTTCCTTTACAACTTTGCTCTTTTAAGTTTTTAGTGATAAGCACTTTTAGAATTTAAGCTTATATTTGGACTTAGTTTGTTGTCGGGGTTAGTCCTCAGGGACCATTCCTGTAATCTTTCTGTTTTAGTTGTTTTCCAGTTAATCCTTGCCCTGTTAAATGTTTTAGCCCGTTAGTCCTTAAGTCTTTTTCACAATTAGTCCCTAAGTTAGTTTTTAATTAGTTTATTAAGTTTTAATTAATAGTTAGGTTAGGTTTTAATTAGTTTAATTAAACTTTTATAAAAAGATAAAAATTAGGGCTTTTATTTTTAATAATTTTCGACACACCTTTCTTTATTTAGTGAAATTTTAAGTTTACATTTTATAGGGATAGAAATTTTATTCCCATTTGCTCAAAAGTTGGGCGTTTCCATAAATCATTTAATTTTTTATTTTAAATCTCCCATATCAAGAAATTCTAGTAAATCAAATCAGGATCCGAACTTAAAACTTAGTTTTCAATTTCACTATTCGATGGGTACACGACCCGGTGATCATATTTACCGATTTAACATACGTAATTTAATATATTATCTATTATTTTGTAAGTCTTAACTTTGTTACTTGTGTTAAAGGTTAATAGTGTGATATTTACCTAAGTATTATTTTTATTATAAAATTTTATATGTACTATAACTGCGAATCAAACAACTTTAAGCACTACAACCATGTTTAAACTAGATTATGTTATAAATATAATGAGTATATAAGAGTTAACAATTTTTAGATTTTCCATATACATAAAAATTAAATAAGGAGTGTTTAGTTTTTGGTTTTGTTGGAGGAAATACAAATATAAGGGTGTGTTTGGTTTCTAGTTTTGATGGAGCCTAAAACAATTAAAGAGGGTGTTTGGTTTATATGTTATGTTTATAAATTATATTTTTATTTTTATTTTTCTAAAACATTTATTCCACAATATTTGTTTTAAAACACGAAGTTAAAATATTAAAAATTGTAAAAACACTATTTTGACGCGGTTTCGGCCAAACGCGGATAAAAGATGAAAAATAGTAAAAAAAAGCTCCCATGGCTAAATATGACATTCGTTGATTTCTCGATCGATAAAACGGATAAACTTAAATTGTACGATTCGCGAAAGTTTTAAAATCGACGATTTTAATAAAAATCGTCTAAAATGTAAAAGTAAACTCTTCAACATTTGTAAAATAATTATGAGACTGGAAATAGTAGTGACCTTAAATACGGGGTTTTACAAACATCTACTCTGAGCTCATCCATTTCAGGTATTAGGTCTTGTGTTTTTCGAGCAATAATACATAAAATAGAAGGTAGTAAATATTGTGCAATTCCTCATTATGCCATTTATGGGAGTGATCACCCAATTATTGAATTGATCTTAATGCTTTCGAGGCTATAAGCCCAGGAATAAGACCATTAGAATCAACAATTCATCGAGTCTGACCTTTTAGACCGTTATAAAAGGTACTTACTTTTTGATGATCGTTAAGATCGTGAAATGGGCATTTAGACAGGAGGTCGTTATATCTTTCCCAAGTGTGAAATATTGATTACTCCATCATCTTGCATAAAAATTACCGGATCCCTCCAAAATGTACAGTATCAAAGTAGGAGGACAAAAATCTTTAGATGAAAGTTTTGTTTTAATTCGACCAAATCTTTGCATGTCTAGTAGTTGTTCTGTCGAACCATCTTTTGCCTACCCTAATAAGTGTTAGAGGGAATATATGCAAGAGAGCAGAATCATCTGTGTTGAACAGACTAGCAACTTCGTGTATTTTTCTGATATGCTCGATTGCTTTCTCAGTTGAGCATCCTGAGAAGGTAATTTTATGTAAATCTCTTAAAAATTGTCCTTTGATTTCAAATGTAGTTTTCTCGGGGTTGTTCTTTCTGTTGCGGGTGTTGTTAAGATTAAGAAATTGTTCTAATGTGAGGGTCTCGATGTCTATTTCTCCAATGTCTTCGGATGACTCTGATTCGAAGTGTCTTTTCTAGCTCGAAACTGTCTTTCAGGATTGGCCAACAGAGTGGCCATCCTGGAGTTACTACTTCTAGTTCTCATAAGTAAAAGACATTGAAACTAAAATTACAGGAAATCAAATTAATAATAATCTTTAGCTCCCCGGCAACGGCGCCAAATACTTGATGCGTATTTTATTTTAAATATTTATTTATTAAGTTTTAAATTTATAAAACTCGATTCACCTGACAAACGCACTAACGGGCAGAGAACCCGATTATGAGTAGTGTAGAGATGATAAATCTGAGGTCGTCCCAAGATCTAAGTTTTAATTTGAATTGTCACGTATTGAAAATAGTTTAAGATTGATTTGTAAAATAACAGAAAAGTAAATTGCGAGAAAGTAAATTGATAGGAGTAGTCAGGGAGAAAAACATGCTAGCCTAGCTAATTCATTACTACCGTCATAACTTGTGTTTTCCTGTGCAATGTTATACCATGGTTTCATTAGTCGTTTCTAAAGTCGACAGACCTGAATAGATATATTTAGTTTGTCTTATAATTCCTGCGATCCCGAATCCCCCGAAGGTTACGAAGGTAGGGCAACCAGGTCATAGTG
The DNA here is from genome assembly GCA_026074375.1 of Tanacetum coccineum. NCBI lineage: Eukaryota > Viridiplantae > Streptophyta > Magnoliopsida > Asterales > Asteraceae > Tanacetum > Tanacetum coccineum. The sequence goes on from BQNB010002145.1 coordinate 69,944, forward strand.
ATTAATCCCAACTATCCTAAGAACTAGTCTAATAACCCAAATAGATTATTAACGCTCTCTGAAAGAGTTCCTTTGCTTTTTAAGTATATTAAGTGATAGAGGCGGTAACAGGATTAGTTCCTACACTAGAGATAGGGTTTAAAACCTATCATATTACCACTATTAATCCCACGTTTAATGGGTAATCTAATAACAGGACTTACAGGGTCTAAACCACCCGAAATACTACTAAAACCCAGGGTTACATGATAGTCAAAAGAATATCTTACAAAACCATGATTTAATACGAAACAAACATTATAACGATAGTAAATTCATAACTAGGCCAGCACTTGAAGTGATTAGCCGCTCATGGCAACTACAAAAGCAAGAATTAATAAAGGTAATCATAGATTGAAAACTCATAATTCTTACAGATGCGGTTTATGAACGACTACATACAAAAGTAATATAAGTGTGATCTCCCTTGGAATTCTGGTGGAATTCTTTGAGCTTTTAAGGCCTTGGTCACCCCTTGGATCTCTGGTGGAGTAGATGATGCTAAAGTGGCAGAATGAGGCCTCTATTTATAGATTACGAATCTGTTACGTCGTAACTGATGACATCAAATAACATTACTTTTATTGCATCATTTATCCCATGAAAATAACCCATTTTATATAATTATTGCAAAAAATTGTTACTTAATTGTTTGTATTTGAGAATTGCAGTAATTATGGAGTACTTGGTGAAGATTAGCAAAAAGGCACGCATTCTGGAGCTTAAACGACGACATTTGAAGATTACTGTTCTGAAAACCAATACGCCATATCCATCAAGGAAGATACGGCGTATCTGTGCCTACACTTCACAAAAGACCACGAATACAAGATCAATACGCCGTATCCAGGGAAAACCAATACGCCGTATTCAAGCTATGGAAATAAAATATTCTAGAAGATATCAAATGTGGTCCCTACTCCAAGAAACCCCCAATACGCCATATCAAAGCCTTTCGATACGCCGTATTGACCTTTTTCCAGACCTTATAAATAGAAAACTCATAAACGAGTTTTAAGTGTGCTAAATCATATTTTTGATACCTAAAACATAAAAGTCAATTTTCAGAGGAGAAGAAGAGCAGAAAAGGTCTTGCAACGTAATTAATTCCATAGGAAACATCTTGTAATCTCCTATACTCTTGTAATCGTTCATTTTATGGTATCATTCGTTAACTCGGTTAGTTTACCTTGGCTAAATTATTACTCTTGTATTGATTATGACTTTTGAATTCCTTATAAAAATTACCTTGGGTATAAATATTATTATAAAGATCTAAATTTTTTGTTGTTTTATCTCGATTGATTAATTTTATCGTTGATTGGCTGTTTTATTTTGGTCAATTTATACATGTTTACGTGCTAGTTTGTATGCGACCTATCCCATTCAACTGAACTGTTTGATACGGACCAAGTAATCTAGATGCCGGGATAGCTCTCCATATAGTGATTTATACATCTAGACCAATAGGATCACAAATAATAACCTATCTTTGCCCTTAATTGTGAAGCTAATTTGTACCGTCAGGCGTTGTGTGACCTCAAGGAACAACGAGTACAAACTTAATTAATTGGTAAAGACTTGGTTAGTAGACTACTAGTGTATGAATTGCCGTTATGCAGTAAGTGGGTAAAGTCTCTATAGCTTGAGGTTAACAAGATCAACCCAAAGTCTTTTATCCCTAAGATAGACTATAATCAGCAAATAAGGATCTTTATGGGATGCGTTTAATTGTGACAGAATTCTACGTGTCTAGATTTAAGGAATAAGTACCGCCTTAATCTTAAGAATGATATGCCGCCTCAAGATAAGTAATCATTGCACTAAATAAACAAACCAACGTTCTGATTGGATTAATAAATGGAAAATACAATTATCTTATATATTGCAAGACCGTCACTATTATCATCTGTGTTAATTTGCTTGCGTGTGTTTTATTGTCTTAAGTTGATTTTAGTCACCACAAAACCCGTGCCAGTCTCTCAGGCTGAAAACCCCCCTTATCCGTTAGATTTAGGATTAACATAGGTTTAGCATAGGTTTAACATAGAATATAATTAATTTAGTCTAGACAACCAAAATATTAATAAATTGAAAGATTGTTTCTCGCTCTCAGTGATCGACACCCTACTTACCACGAAACTACCAACGTTCGGGTACACTGCCCGTTAAAGTGTTGTTTTTTGTTAAGTCGGCAAAATATAAATTTAAAACTTGAAATCATAAAATCACACATGTTTATAGAAATAATGCCTAAAAACGTTATTAATATTTTTCGGCCTCTCTACGTTTTGATATTCACAAAATGTAAAAACAATTAATGAAAAATTATTCGTAAACAAGTAATTAGTAGAAAATTTTTATTTCGAAAATTTAATCACTTAAAGGTATGAATAAATAAATGCTTAATGCATTTTATGATCAAAGGAATTTTTATTTAACCTCACATTTTTTTTATAAAAATGTCATAAACATTTTTATAACTTTTACAAAACATTTTTAGATTTAATAGAAATGTTTTATTCAAATAAATATTTTGAATTCAAATTTTCTACCTAAAAACGGATAGAAATGTTCAAGAAAACACCACCCCTAGAAAAGAAAAAAAGGGAGCGTCCTAGCCTGGCCGGACCCCTTAAATACACGGGCGGTCCCCTTAATTTTAAAGGGGGCGGCACCCTAATTAAGAGGACCGGCCAGACAAAGATTCCACCTAGATTGCCTATAAATATTGGACTGTTCCCTACTGATTTTCTTACCTTTTTCACACGCTTTCTTTCTGTTCTAAATCAGTTTATACTCTCATTTTATTCCTTTGATCATTTAATCATAAAGCTTTGTTTCCAAGTGATCCAAGCTTTGATCCTCAAGTGCAAGAGAAAAATACTTCCTACTATCAAGTGAAAAAGTATTATAGCTTAGTGTGTGTCCTTGCAACCTTGTTGCAAATTGTAATATATATACTGAAACCACTGAATAAATCCGTGTGTTTGTGGTTTGATCTTTACTAACTCTTATCTCCTCTCTACAATTAAAATTATTACTTATTGGCCCCTCATTTATTTACTTAACTAGATTGTTCATATTGTGTGTACATTGAGATCACATAAAATCGAATTCTACTTTTATATACAAAACATCAGATTAATTATAAAAAACAGTAAACATTTCAACCCCCCCCCCTTCTATTTCCACAATTTTGTATCATAACGTCAAACAAGATTTTTAAAATAAATTGTATTTTAAAACTTGAATCGATCTATGGAATCGGAAAAATATTTAGAAGGGCAATCTATGCAAAGACCACCACTATTTGAAAGTGATGGATTTATTTATTGGAAAAATAGATTCAAAACTTATGTGAAATCAAAAGATCTAGATCTTTGGCATGTTATTACCTATGGTGATTTTCCTCCTATTCAAAATAATCCCGAAACAAAAAAAGATGAAATTGTACCATTTCATAAATAAAACGATGATCTTAAAAAGAAATTTGCTAAAAAAATGAATCTAAAATGGTAATTTATAACGCTTTGCCACGTAAAAAATACGAAAGAATTTTTATGTGTAAAACCGCAAAAGAAATTTGGGATACTTTATTAATCACACACCAAGGTAATAGTCAAGTCAAAGATAACAAAATAGATCTTCTTGTTCAACAATATGAACAATTTACGATTTCAGAAGAAGAATCGATAGATAATGCTTTTGCTAGATTTAACACTATTATTAATAGTCTAAAAGCACTTGATGAAGGTTTTTCTAGCAAGAACTATGTTAGGAAATTTCTTAGGGAACTTCATCCTAAATGGCGCGCAAAGGTTACGGCTATTGAAGAGTCGAAAGATTTAACATCATTATAACTTGACGAACTTATTGGAAACTTGAAAGTTTATGAAGTAATAATCCAAAATAGTCAAAGACAAAAGAGAACAAAGTAGATCTCTAGCGTTGAAGGCTAAAAATAAATCTAGTGATGATGATAGCTCGACCTCCAAAAGTGAAGATGAAGAATATGCCATGGCCGTAAAAGAATCCAAGAAATTCTTCAAAAGACGAGGAAGATTTGTAAGACAACCACGAGATGAAAGAAAGTCATTGCAAAGAAGTAGAGACGACAAAAATGGTAAAAGTAAAAGAAAATGCTTTAGGTGTGAAGATTCAAACCATCTCATCGAAGAATGTCCAAAGTCGTCAAGAAACAATAAACAAAAAGCTTTCATTAGAGGAGCGTGGATTGATAATGGCGAAGATGAGGAAGAAAAGAATAAAGACGAAACCTGTCTCGTAGCTCAAGCGTCTGACGAGATATGCTTAGGAATTAATTTGGAGCATGATGAATGGATTAAAGATAGCAAATGCTCAAAACACATGACGGGGAACCGAAGGCTATTCTCTACATACCAAGTATACAACGGAGGTAATGTTATCTTTGGAAGTAATTTGCATGGTAACATCATAGGAAAAGGTACGATTTCTCATAACTCCTAATTATTGAAAATGTTGAACACGTAGATAATCTAAAATTCAACTTGCTTAGTATTGGTCAAATATGTGATAATAAGTGCAAAGTAATATTTACCAAACACGATAGCGAAATAATCAAAGACGAAAAAGTCATAGGTAAAGGAATTAGAAAAAGGGGTTTATATGTGATGAAACTAGGAAATAAATCGGAAGATAAAATATGTCTTACGACCTTAGATGAAAACTCTACCTTATGGCATAGGAGATTAGGTCACGCAAACATGCAATTAATTCAGTCTCTAACATCTAAGGAATTGGTTAGAAATCTGCCTAAGCTTAAATTTGACCGACATTTTTGTAATGCCTGCAAAATTAGAAAGCAAGCTCATGCTAGTCACAAAGCTAAAAATATGGTATCAACAACTAGATGCTTAGAATTATTTCACATGGACTTATTTGGACCATCCGCCGTACGAAGCTATAAAGGAAATCGATACACTTTAGTAATTGTAGATGACTATTCTTGATATACATGGACTAGATTTTTAGGAAATAAAACCGAAGCCTTCGAAGAGTTCAAAATATTTAGTAAAATGATTCAAAATAAATTAGGATGTCTCATAGTGTCAATTAGAACAGATCATGGTTGGGGATTTGATAATGAAGTACAATTCGAAAACTATTGCGAGTTAAACAGAATTTCTTACAATTTCTCCGCTCCTCGTACTCCACAATCAAATGAGGTAGTAGAAAGAAAGAACTGCACTCTACAATAAATGAGTAAAACCATGTTAAATGAACAACCCATTCCACACAAAAAAAATTGTAATGCGGTCGATACATTAACCTACATAATAAATAGAATCTCCATTAGACATATTTTAGGAAAAACTCCATACGAGTTATTAAGAGGTAGAAAACCAAACCTTAACTATTTTAAAGTATTTGGAAGTAAATGCTTCATTCTTAATACAAAAGATTACCTCACCAAGTTCGACCCAAAGTCGTATGAAGGTGTTTTCTTAGGATACTCTCAAAATAGTAAAGCCTATATAATTCTTAACAAACAAACAATGAAAGTCGAAGAATCCTTAAATGTGACATTCGATGAAACTCCTCCCCCGCCTAAAACATCACCTTTGGAGGATGATGATTTAGTCGAAGAAGAAGCTATTGAGGTTAGTAAAACAAGACCTTTAGGAAATGATCTCGAAGATAAATCTTTAGAAAATAATGAAATCATAAACATAAAAGAATCTAAAAGTCATCCATTAGAAAATGTTATAGGTAATCTAAATCAAAGAACCCTTAGATCACAAGCTCAAGACAAAAGTAATTTCTTTTGTTTTCTTTCAACCATAGAACCTAAAAATATAAATGAAGCCCTAAAAGATAAAAGTTGGGTAATTGCTATGCAAGAAGAATTAAACCAATTCATATCAAATGATGTTTGGGAATTAGTCCCTAATCCTAAGAATATGACCATAATTGGAACCAAATGGGTATATAGAAATAAGCTTGACAAAAATGGTGTCGTATCTAGAAACAAAGCTAGGTTAGTTGCCCAAGGTTATAATCAACAAGAAGGAATTGATTATGACGAAACCTATGCACCCGTAGCTAGATTAGAATCCATAAGAATATTATTAGCTTATGCATGCGCACTAGACTTTAGGTTATTTCAAATGGATGTAAAGAGTGCATTCCTTAATGGTTTTATCAATGAGGAGGTTTATGTGGCACAACCTCTAGGATTCATTGACTTCGCAAAACCTAATCATGTTTATAGACTTAAGAAAGCGCTTTACGGACTCAAACAAGCTCCTAAAGCTTGGTATGATAGATTAAAATCCTTTCTTATTAAACATGATTGTATAATAGGAATGGTAGATAACATACTCTTTACTAAGAAAAGGGACTCTAACATCAACATTGTCCAGATATATGTCGACGACATTATATTCGGATCAACTTGTCAAGAGATGTGCGATGATTTTGCCAAGATCATGCACGATGAGTTTGAAATGAGTATGATGGGGAAACTTAACTTCTTCTTAGGACTACAAATAAAACAATTAGAAGATGGTATATTTTTTAACCAATCATAATACATAAAAGAAATGCTTAAAAAATTTGGATTAGAAGACTCTAAGCCAATGAAAACTCCTATGTCTACGGAAATAAAACTCACGAAAGATGAAGAAGGTGAGTCCGTAGATAATACCAAGTATAGAGGTATGAAAGGTAGTTTACTATACTTAACGGAAAGTAGGCCCGATATCATGTTTAGTGTTTGCCTTTGTGCACGCTTCCAAGAGGATCTCAAAACCTCTCACCTTGAAGAGGTTAAATGTATCTTCCGATACGTTAAAGGCACTATGCACGTAGGATTATGGTATCCTAAGGGGTCCGACATAGAAACCATAGTATATGCAGACTCTGATCATGCGGGAGATTTTATGGACCATGAAAGAACTAGTGGTATTTGCACGTTTATGGGATGTTGTTTAACATCTTGGTTTTCGAAGAAGCAATCCTCTCTTGCTATTTCCACTACCGAAGCTGAATATGTAAGCGCCGGAAAGGCATGTCAACAAGCACTATGGATGAAACAAGCTCTCGTAGATTATGGCATTAGGTTAGATGACATTCCTATAATGTGTGATAACAAAAGGGCTATAGACTTAAGTAAAAATCCCGTACAACACTCTCATACAAAACACATTGAGATTCGTCACCATTTCCTTCGTGACAATGTTAAAAAAGGAAATATTTCCATAGAAAAGGTTTCATCGAAAGATAACATTGCCGATATTCTAACTAAACCCCTTAAACGTGAGCCTTTTAATTACTTACGTCTAGGTCTAGGAATGATGGAACAAATTGATTAAGTACTTATTTTCATCCCTATAAATGTCAATAAGAACTTAAATGTGAACATGAACAATGAACTACAATAAAAACTGAAATGCCAAAATCGAAAAATTAGGAAAAATAATTCACCAGATGGGCGGCCCCCTTAATTCTTAACGGGCGGTCCCCTTAAAATTAAAGGGGCCGGCCATGTATTTAAGGGGATCGACCATCTGACAGTAGGTAAAAAGTTTTTATATTTTTTTCTTAAATCTGGGTCTAGGATTCTTTTTTGCAAAAAATCAAATATTGGGAAGAATAATCTATATACAAGATTACGTAACCTCGGTTTAGCCAAGGTTTAAGATTTTCTACTTAATATATGTATATGTAAGTCCCAATACATTTTATCAAAATCCTTCTCACGACTAGGAGTACATGAAAAAATCTATTTTCATACATTGTTGATATATGCTAAAAACATTTTTCAAATCATGCATAATGATCTCGCACTTGTTGTCAAAATGTATAATCTAATATATATTTCGACAATCTTGATTGAGCAACAATAAATCAAGGAGCACTTGAATTATTTCTAAGGTTTTCTTTTCTTAGAGTCGAAATAATCGTTACTCCACATTTGTCGCATATAGGCACACACTATGGTTATAAATACAAACACAACTCTCATTTAAATGTGTTTACAACATACTTCTCTTGTTTAAGAAGTCTTAAGAGCATTACAACTATTAGGAGTACTAAAACTATTTGTTTAATATGGTTTCTATTGAATATTTTTATCTTCTTGCATGCTTGTCTACATGTTCTTACTTGCTAAATGCCTTTAGTCTTGATTATGTTTAAAACAAAATTAGGACTTTGTTTGCCTATTTTCTTTCTTGTTAAATATTGTAGTATTAGTTGCCATAAAAATTAGGACTTGCTGCAAAATGGCCACAAAATAGTCCACTTTTTTACCATTTCCTGAAAGAAAATAAAAACTGGACTTTCTGGACACTTCCAGGTGGCGGCCCCCTTAATTCAAAGGGGGCAGCCCCTGTAAAATTAAAGGGACCGACCATATAATTAAGGGGACCGGCCACTTGAAGCACGAATTTTACTATTTCTTCTTGCTTTTGATCCTCATTTACCTAGACATAGCTAAAATTTCCTAGAACTCACCAATATTCCTTAGATTGGCTTTCTAACAATGTCCATCCACCCTTAATTACACCATTTCCCTAGTATAAATCAACCCTCATCCTCAACATAATCACCACACTGATCTTGTCTTCTCAAATGTCTTTCCCTCACAAACCTTTACTCAAACCTTCAAGGGTTGCCAAAATATTCGTAAGACCCGTTTGGAGAAAGAAATTGAACTATTGTAACACATCAAATGAGGTTGATGTTAACTTACCAACACTAATGCCCAAACCACAATCTCCTATCAATGAACCATCACAAGCAAACACCCTTACTACTCATTCAAACTATGTTTCACTATAATCTCAATCACTTCTAATTAGTGATTCTTGTAACACTAATGTTGGACAAGCTTCCATTCCACCACAAAGCGTCAATCAATCTCAACCCCCATTTTCTCACTTACTTATCAATCCACATGTTGCTAGTGTGCTTCATGCTCAAACTCTACTCTTACCTTAAGGTAACAACCACACTCAACCTCCACTCCCTTCATCTCCAAGTAGAGAAATGCTCATGAATGACATTAATCAACTTTAAGACCTATCAAACCTCCTTTCCATGCATCTCTCACAACGTAACACTTCCTCATCACCTTACTCTCCAAATTTACCTCACACCCTCAACTTGGATCAAGTTTAACAACATGTTGGTTATTGTCCTTGTTGCATATACACCCAAAAACAATTCCTAACCTTGAGTGAAGATATCATGGATTGAATTTCTTCTTACTCGACCACAACCACCACCTCAAATCTAACGTGACTATCCTCCAACAACCACTTCCGCTCCAAACTCTCCACCAACAACCAACTAAGCATGATACATGCTGACTTTTTCTCGTTTTCAAATAAATGACCAACCCTTTCTTTTTGCAAGCAAGTCTTATAGAATTCTAGGAATATTAGGACCTTTGTAGTTTACTTTTATGTATGTTGTATTAATATGTTTCAAGCATATTATCTCTATTTGATGTATGCATGATTGTGTTTTATGCACAATTTTCATGTTTAAATGAATGGTCTTTAGTATTATGCTTTTAAATATGCACTTGCTTGTCTTTATATTTTTTTAATGATTCTTCTTTATAAGTTGTAGTTGTTAACTTCACAAATAACATGGCACTTGTTAAGCATTATCAACATATTTTTATATTTTTCCTCTCTTTGCTATATATGTTAGAAAGATTGGTGTGGTTCTTCTAACTTGTTTTTGTAGCAAAGTTACCATAGCTCGATTTCTTGGTGCCCTCGAACGAGGGGGAGTACACATCAAGGGGGAGCACTTATTCCATCGGTTTTACTAACACTCATCGACGAGGCCTTTTTGATTCTACAAAAAGGGAGAGAAATGGAAATAAAACTCACTAAATACTTGTTTAAAATGAATTTTTCATTTAATGAGTTTAGAATTTGTAATCATCAAAAGGGGGGAGATTGTAGATAGAAATAATGCCTAAAAACTTTATTAATATTTTTCGACCTCTCTACGTTTTGATAATCACAAAATGTAAAAACGATTAATGAAAAATTATTCATAAACAAGTAATTAGTAGTAAATTTTCATTTCGATAATCTAATCACTTAAAGGTATGAATAAACATATGCTTAATGCATTTCATGATCAAAGGAATTTTTATTGAACCTCACATTTTTTTATAAAAATATCACAAATATTTTTATATCTTTTACAAAACATTTTTAGATTAAAAAAAATGTTTATTCAAATAAATATTTTGAATTCAAATTTTCTACCTAAAAACGGCTACAAATGTTTCAGAAAACACCTCTCCCAGAAAAGACAAAAAAAAGAGCGTCTAAGGCCGGGCGGCCCCCTTAATTATAAGGGCGATCCCCTTAATTATTAAGGGGACCGGCATCCTATTTAAGGGGACCACCCAGATAAATTGTCAGACCAGTTTGCCTATAAATACTAGACTATTCCCTACTTATTTTCTAACCTTTGACACACACTTTCTTTATGTTCTAAATCAGTTTATACTCTCCTTTCTTTCCTTTGATCATTTAATCATAAAGCTTTATTTCCAAGTGATCCAAGCTTTGTTCCTCAAGTGCAAGAGAAGAATACTTCTTACCATCAAGTGAAGAAGTATTATAGCTTAGAGTGTGTCCTTGCAACTTTGTTGTAATTATATCATATCTTGTAAATCTTTGTATATTGTGAAGATGTGTATTGTAGTTGTGTATATTAAGTAGATTGAGGTGATCATTGCAAGTATAGCTAGATCGGGGTGATCTTAGTAAGTAGTGTGGATTGGTTTGTTCAAGATAGTGTTTAGTTGAAGTGACGTTGTGAAGAGAGGTATAGAAAGGTTTTGAAGGAGTTGTGAAGTGAAGTGAAGTTGTGAAGTGAAGAAAAAGTAGTGTGGTGAAGTGAAGTAGTGAATTGTCGTGAAGTAGTGTGGTTAGTTGTGATAGATTGGTTCTACCTAGGATTAGAACTCGACATTACGCTTAGTGTCAGAAATTGGTGTAAGCTAAGTTGTGTACGGTTTTCTCCGCCTAAAGGGAGCTTGTTGACATAGTGAAGAAAACTCTCGAGTTTGGTGCTCGGGGAGTGGAGTAGGGCGAAGAGGTGCTTCGTTACCGAACCACTATAAATCCTCGTGTTGTGGTTTGATCTTTCCATCTCTTATCTCTTATCTTGCATACTTATTTCATATCTTGTCATTACTTATTTGATTAGTTAAATTGTTCATATTGTGCACATTGTGAATTCACATAAAGTCGAATCTAAGTTTTTATAATCAAACCAAACATAAAATTAAAAAGCGGTAAACTATTCAACCCCCTTCTAGTTTTCCACAATTGGTATCAGGAGCCACGTCAAACAAGATTTTTAAAATAAACTGTATTTTAAAACTTGAATCGATCTATGGAATCGGAAAAATATTTAGAAGGGCAATCTATGCAAAGACCACCACTATTTGAAAGTGATGGATTTATTTATTGGAAAAATAGATTCGAAACTTATGTGAAATCAAAAGATCTAGATCTTTGGCATGTTATTACCTATGGTGATTTTCCTCCTATTCAAAATAATCCCGAAACTAAAAAGGATGAAATTGTACCATTTGATAAACAAAACGATGATCTTAAAAAGAAACTTGCAAAAAATAATGAAGCTAAAATGGTGATTTATAATGCTTTACCACGTAAAGAATAACTTCTTCATCTCCAACTCCTCCAAATGTACCATCAAAAACTCCATCCACCAATCAAACCTCATCAAGCCAAGAAAACACATCTTCTTCCTTTCAATCAAAACTTTAAATTTTACCACCATCTTCAAATGAACCAACTTCTCCTCAACCTTTGAAACCTTTGCTTGACAACATCTCAGATGTTCCCCCTAGACCTTCAAACCCTCAACCACTTCAAAGTCATCCTTCTTTGGATATCATACTTTCTTTGTCACCAATCACTCCTCTTGATCACATTCATGATACTCCATCATAATCATCTCCACCACAACCTCAACCACCTATCATGGGCCAACCTCTTTACTACAACTACCATGACTACCATGGGTCAACTTGTATATGTTGCTCTCACAACCGAACTCTTTTCTTAACATTAAGAGATGAGATGAACATCGTGTTTGCTCATCTTGAGTATCTTCTCACTACCGTAATCACCTCACACTTTCCACCTCCACCTTGAAATGGTTTCAAAATTTTTAATAAACGTGTCACCTCAAATCTTTTTGCTCAAAAAGTCATCCTCTATAAATCATGAATCATTTAGGACTTATGTAGTATTATCTCTCTCTATCTCATGAAGCATGTTTAAATTGTAGTGTAACTTATGGATTAATGGTCTCTTGGTTCGTATTAGCTCTATTTGTATTTTATGTTGTATGAATGTATTACTTGCATTTGCTATTGTATGAGTTTCTTGATTGTTGAATGAAACTCTTTTTTGGGTGACTTGAATTCAATATTATGTATAAAAAATATTTGTCTTGCACTTGTACCTTTAACTTTGTTTTGTAGCAAACAAATTCTTGTAAGATCGATCCCTTGGTGCCCCAAACGAGGGGGAGCATACATCAAGGGGGAGTCTTGATATCGTCGATTTCTTTCTTTCTACAACTACTCGACGATCATCCTTTTTGGATTCGACAAAAAGAGGGAGAAATGGAACAAAACTCATTAATAATTTTGTAACTTCTAATTTCATACAAAATGAGTTTATATTTTGTCATCATCAAAAAGGGGGAGATTGTTAATACAAATATTGTCTAAAAACATTATTTATATTTTTTCGACATCTCAACGTTTTGATAATAACAAAATGTAAAAACGTTTACGATAAAATTAAACGTTTATAAAATATTAATCGTAAAATTTCATTTCTAAGATTAGTAATCACTTAAGGTATGAACAAACAAATCATTAAGCATGATTAGTGATCACGAAAATATTTTTCTCTTATCCATCACATTTTTACAAAAGTGTTTTACAAAATTAATTATACAAAATAATTTCTAATTAAAAGAAAAGTTTTATTAAAAACTTAAAATTTGAAATTTAAAATTTTCCCCTAAAATAGAAGGTTCCATACCAGATACAACATTCCCCACAAAAGACAAAAAAGGGATCGTAGTCTACTGGGCGGCCCCCTTATAGGCCTGACGCCCCCCAGATATATCTGGGACTGCCGGGACCACCCCTAGTGACCGTTGGGTTTTCCTGCCTATAAATACTACTCCATTCCCTGTAGAAAAACACACCTCTCAGCACAAAATTTTCAGATAACTTTCTCTCTCTAAAATCTTTTTTCTCTCTCTAAATCTCTTGATCACTAATATTCTCAAATCTTATTTCAAGTGATCTAATCTATTCTTCTCTTCTCTTCTTTCTCATTCAAGTGCAAGAGAAGAACATTCGTATTCGCCAAGAAACAAATTGTTATTTAGTGATCTCTCCTCTTTTCTTCTAAGTACCAAATCTCTATTGTAATTATCTTGTGTATTTGTATGATTTAGATTGTGTGTAAATTCGATAGTGTAGATCTAGTGATTGTGTATTGATTGTGAAGTGGTAGATTGGTTCTAGCTAAGATTAGGACTCGACATTTAGCTTAGTGTCAGAAAATAACGTAAGCGACGTGTAAACTGTTTTCTCCGCCTAAAGGGAGCTTGTTGACATAGGGAAATCTCGAGTAGGATACTTGGGGAGTGGAGTAGGGCGAAGAGGTGCTTCGTAGCCTAACCACTTAAAATCTCGGCGTCTTGGTTTGATTGTTCCTTTCCTTATCTCTTTATATTATTGTCATTGTTATTTTGCTTAAGTTTAGATTGTTTTATTGTTTGTTCATATTGTGAATTGGTTAAACCTACAACTTGAATCTAAATAATTTGAAAGCAAACTTTTAAAATGTAAACGAACTTGTAAACTATTCAACCCCCCCCCATTCTAGTTTCCGCAAAATATAAGAATACGATTTTGTTAGCTCAATTTATCATTCAATGAGATCCAAGATTAAAATGTGCTTCACATGTTCAAACTCAAAAGATGATTTGTAGAAAAATGGATGAAATTTGTGATTCAACTATTTGTAACCATTTCAGATTTTCAAGTTTCAAAAGTCAAATAACAAAGTTTTCAACAAAATTCAAACCAAACTGCAAAGAATTTTCAGAATATATGATCAATATACTTCATGACAAATTCTTCTATGTTAAATTGGGTAAATGGTCTAAGTTACATCCGGTTTTGACCGTTTTCTAAATGATAGAATGAGGTAGCAGCTTATGACTATTATTAAAATGGTATAAGTTGTATCTGGTTTTGACCGTTTTCAAAAGTTCAGAATGAGGTAGTGACTTAGTGACCATATGATTGAAATATAAGAGAATTGTGATCTATAGCTATATTTTTCATTCAAAAGTCTTTGAAAACATTAACAAGTGATTTTGAAAATATCTCATATCTTGTAAAAAATGTATGTTGTGTTGTTAAAGTGATACTCTTTCACAAACAATGTTTTTAAGAATGTAAAGTTATACTCGTGGATTTCTAATAACATCAAGTGTCATTTCAAAAATCATAGTATGTCTTCATTATTCTTAAAAGAGTATCATTACACAAACATTTTTTAGTGAGGTAACTCAAACAGAAAGAGAGATAAAATCCATACGTGAAAAAGTAAAAAAAGTATGCTCGAAAAAGAATTGCCAGAGCATACAAAGTGAGATCAAAAGAAAAATGTGAATAAAGCGTATGGCATGTACCCAGAAAAGCAAGAAATGATACATGAGAAAAAATGATCAAAATATGTTCAAAAATAATTGTCATAACATATAAAAACAGACAAAGTAGAAAGAGACAAAAATGTTATATAATTGTGTACATCATATCTTTATCTCATTGTACTAATCACTTCATTTCATCACACAACTATCATAATGGAACAACCACAATCATTTGTTGCACAACAAATCACACCTGCTAATCAACTTGTACACTCAAGCAAATTTCAAACTGTTAGAAGGTGCAACAACATGGTGGTACTTCCAAACATTCCATGCCCAAATGAGTGTAGGATAGTTGGGCAACTACTTGTTGATCATGCTTTGAGCTATGCCTTAACTGCAACTGTTGACGTTCCAGCTGTGTACATTCATCAATTTTGGAAGACGGTTAGACAAGTTCCAAATGCTAATGAGACCATCCGTTTTATAGTAAACAACCACGAGATCACATATACTGTGGATATGTTCCATGCTACTCTTAAGCTTCTAGTGAAAACTCTTGAACAACCATTCATTCCCCCAATCGATTTGGATTACATCCAGCCTTTTCTTAGGATTTTTGGCTACCAAGGATCGCTTGACAAAGTGAGTGCGTTTGATGTGTCGTCATGTAGGTTGTTATTTTAGTTATCAAGTTTTACATTTATATTTTGTTGACTTTACCTAAAACAACACTTTAACGGGTAGTATACCCGATCAGATGTAGTTTCGTTGGTAAGTAGGGTGTTAATCACTAAGAGCGAGAGCGTTAATCTATAGTTCTATCAATATTTTGGTTAACTAAGCAAAGTTAATTTAAACTATGTTAGTTCTAATCTATGTTAAACCTATGCTAAACCTATGTTAATCCTAATTCTAACGGATAAGGGGGTTTCAGTCTGAGAGACTGACACAGGTTTTGTGGTAACTTAGATAAATTAAAAACACACTAACACACGCAAGAAGATAGACAAAAGACAGAAGAGCGGCCTAGCCAAATATAAAAAAACTGTATTAACCATGATTAATCCAATTAAAATGTTGGTTTGTTTATTTAATGCAACGAGTGCTTATCTCGAGGCGGCATATCATTCCAAGATTTAGGTGGTACTTCTTCCTAAAACCTAGACACGTAGAATTCTGTTACAATTAAACACATCTGCATAAAGCATGCTATTTGTTGATTATAATCTATCTTAGGAGAATAATAATGGTGATCTTATTATACTCTAGCTCATGGAGACTTTACCCACTTACTGCTTAACGGCTCTTTAAATACTAGTAGTCTACTGTCTGAGTCTTTACCAAAGGAAGAAGAACGCTATACTAGGTCACATGCTAGAATAACTTATTCCCTTAAGCGATTGATAAAGATAGGTCAATATTTATGATCCTATTGCTTTAGATATATAAATTGCGGATATGAAGAGCCATCCCAACATCTAGCTAGCGAGATATTTTAAATTTCTAGATCCAGTTAGATGATGGATCGCATACTTAAGCACATAAACAGGTATGAATTGATAAACATAAACAAGAAATTAACGATAAATTAAGCAATCGATATAAACAAACCAAACATTTAAATCTTCATAATCACGGCTAATATACAAGGGTATTAGCCCTTAATCATTGAAATCAATACAAGAATAATAATTCAACCAAGGTAAACTAACCGAGTTAAATGAATGATACCAAAAATCAAACGATTACTAGAGTATAGGAGATTACAAGGTGTTTCCTATGGAATTAGTAGCTTTACTTGACCTGCTCAGCTCTTCTTGTCTTCTGAAAATCGACTTTTGTGGTTAGGGTATCAAAAATATGATCAAGCACACCTAAAACTCATTTTTAGGCCTTCTATTTATAGTGTTTGGAATTTGGTCGATACGCCGTATCGATAGAGTTAGATTCAGCGTATTGGGGGTTTCTTGGAGTAGGGACCACGTTTAATATCTTCTAGAATATTTTATTGTTATATCTTGGATATAGCGTATTGAGGTCTTCTGGATACGGCGTATTGAGCTTGAATTCTTTGTGGTATCTGGTGAAGGGAAGGCACGGATACGCCGTATCTTCCTTGATGGATATGACGTATTGAGGTGTCTGAATAGTTTCTTCAAATGTCTTCGTTTAATCTCCAAATTGCGTGCCTTTATGCTAATCTTCACCAAGTGCTCCATAATTATTGCAATTCTCAAATATAAACGATTAAGTACCAACTCTTGCAATAATTATACAAAATGGGTAATTTGCATGGGATAAATGATGCTATAAAAGTGACGTTATTTGGCGTCATTAAATATCCCCCCACTTGAATCCTACTTGTCCTCAAGTAGCATTTAGAAATTTATGAAAATGTATCCCTAAGGATTTTTCCGTTAAGTGTTTATTCAATCAATTACTAGTACACAACCAAATACCTCACGAAATAGGAAGATGAAAACACTAAAATCACTCAATTAATCTATGTTGTAACATGTAACTAATTCGCTCATTGCTCGGTCATGATGAGTATTCTATCATAGGCTTGGCAAGGATACACATATCCACCACTAAAGCTAAGGAGTAACAAGTTTATAAAGGTAAACTGGGTTTAGAAGGCTTAAAGGGTTTAATCATTTTTTCTAATTTCTACTAATACCAATATTCTAGAAAATGTGACAAAGACCATACATACACACCCATAACTCAATATCAACTAACTCGGAGGTTGAGAAGTCGAGAGAAATGGTGTAAATCTCCGTGAGAAATGAAACAAGAGTCTTTTGAGAGACCTTGAGTTAGTAGGTGGGTTGTGACTTAGCGTCATTGGGTCCTTGACATCTTTAATGTCAGGCAACACCCTTAGTGTTTTTTATTAAGTTTTAATTAATAGTTAGGTTGGATTTTAATTAGTTTAATTAAACTTTTATAAAAAAGATAAAAATTAGGGCTTTTATTTTTAACAATTTTCGGCACTCTTTCTTTATTTAGTGAAATTTTAGTTTACATTTTTAAAGTTAAGTTTTAGTCCATTTGCTTAATAAATTGCTTATTAGTATTTGTTTAATTGTTCATTTTAATTTTATTTTCATATCTTTCCAAATCAATTATCTTTGCTTCATTTAAATCAGGATCCGAACCTAAACGTGGTTTCAATTTCACTAGTCATTGGGGATAACGACCCGGGTGATCATACTTACCCGGTTAAACATACGTATATTATATATATTATATTATTTTTGTAAGTCTTAACTTTTTACCTTAGTTAAAGGTGAATAGTTGGAATTTACCTAAGTAGTATTTTTATTATATATTTTATAGGTACGTAAAACTAGAGCAACCAATCTCTCAAGCTCATTGGTTAAGGATTCATTATTCTTTTCCTAATTAGCCTTTTCCCAATTATTTACATGATTAATCAATTGTTCTGACATTTGTTCCCAACCTTTTCCTAATTGAATCTTGTTGTACATACAAATTAGTATCTTGAACAGCTGCATGTTGCGTTTCTTGCAAGTATTAAGAGTACAAAATGATATTGCTATCACTTGTTATCTCATTATCCGTAAAATCAACCACCGATGTTTGTTCAAAACTCTGCATTGCATGCACACTTTGATTATCCATATCAGTATGATTGGGTTCAAAATGAGGTACCTCTGAGATAACGTCTGAACCAAAGTTGGAAAGATTAGCCATCAAACCCGCATTTGCATTAAAGACATCATCACAGTCAGAATCATAAGAATCAAGATCCTCAATCTGGAAAGCACCAGTGTTTGGAATGGTTGTCTGAGTAGCTTGACTATCTGGAATGCCTGGATCTGCAAGAAAGTCTAGTTTCTCTTCATCTAAAATTTGACCGGATTCCTATGCTTCAACCAACATTGCCTTTTCCTTAAACCATGCAGCGTTCCTAGACCTCTTTGGCTGAGTACATTGCCTAGCCATGTGACATTCACCTTGGCAATTATAACATTTAACCACCCTTGTCTGCCCTCCTGCATTATTTCCCCCAGAACTAGTAGCATTACCCTTATATCCAGTACCAACATAACTTTGTCCTTGCCTCCCTTGAACTTGTTGCACAGTAACCCTGCCGTCTTGAATGGTGGCCTGGTTTATCAGATTAGAGGAAGTTCTAAGTTGATTGTTGGTTGAAAGGAACCTTGAAGAGGCTACAGCTGTAAGAAAAGCCATTGCCTTATTGAGACGGGCAATTGGATCATCTCTTTGAGAGAACACAAGAACAGCTAGACCTGAGTCCATTTGAGGGAACTCAGTCATTGGTTGGGTTAAAGTTTGAGGTGAATGATAAGCAATTTGTGGAACAGATGAGGTTTGATGATCCATATGAGACTGATATTATTGTGATGGTGGAAAGGATGAATGACTGATTTGTGGTTGTGATAGATGAGGTAGTGGATACATTGGTAAGTATGATGAAGGAGAGTGAACTTGTGGAATAATGGTATTTGTTTGTTGAGGAAACTGTAAAAAAGTGTAAGTTTTTTATTATAGTTTTTGACACGATATCGGATTCGTGACTCGTTTGAATGACTGAAACAATGATTCAACAACAAACGAAAATTACGCCATTGTTTTCCAAATAATTTTTCCCATAAAAATGAGTATTCATTTTGATAGTATTCATAAAAATTTTTCATAACATTTATAAAACATTTGTTATTCATTTGGTGAACCAGTTACGTCTCGTCCGAAAGTAAAACTAGAATTAAAATTTTTAACCCGTATATTTGCGTTATCAACAAACGTTTTCGAATAAAATGATGACTAATTTATTAAATATTTTTATTTAATAAAAAGTGTTAATTAAATATAATTTAATTATTTTCTTGCTTTTATAATCTTGCGAGGGCATTTCAGTAACTTTCTGACTGTTTTCGGGTCTCGGTCAAAACTAAAAAGCTGTTAGGAATGTCGTTTTACATCAAATTGCTTTAGAGTCCGAATAATGAAAACGCGATTTAGTGGTTCGTTTTCGATACGTCAGCTTATAAATAACATATATCTTTTTCGCTTTCGAGCCTAATAAGATAAAAATAACTTCCACTTGAAAAATATAATAATAAATATGATTTCTTATTAGAAATATATTCCGAAAATTTTACCGGCCACGCGGTAATTGCTTTTATTAGACAATAAAACGTCAAAAGTTAAAAAGTCAAGTCAGACCCGAAAAGTCAAAGGGTAAAATAGTTATTTAAAAATCCAAAAATTCTTAGTTGTTACAGTACCTACCCCTTAAAGAAATCTCGTCCCGAGATTAAACTTGTGCTAACCGTTTGTGTGACCAAGGAAAGACTTAAGGTTTAATAAACTCGTTCTAAACAAGACGCTGATAACTTTATTCACCAAAATTCGGTGTTTCTACACTTCTCAATCTACCAAATAAAAGGCTAGTTTGTCCAGATATAATAATCCCTCAAAATGGTATCTCAAAATATATTCATTTACAGATCTTATGACTTGGTATAACCGCGGTTATAGGGAAAAGTCTCATTATAGTGAAAACCTCAAGAAGGAGGTGTAGTCCACGTGAGTATGTTTTGTATAAATTTCTAAATGGATGAGTGGGTGTCGGGGTAGAGTTGGTTGGGTGGTGGAGGGTTTGGTGGGTTGTCAGCGTCCGAGGACGGAGTCCTCGTATTTCTACTATCTTTAAGGTTCAATGATTCACATCAACGTGGCATTTTGATGTAAGAACCCAACTTACTATGGTCATACTCGGATTTTACACGACCTAATTCCTCCATACTATGGCCCGAATGAATAGTCCCGACTATCTATACGTCGATAAGATGTTTATCTCGTTTAAGTTGGTTTGCGTTACATTTGCTTAAAGTTGTATTCAACGGGACCGGCTCCAGGACCCCAACGAGCAGCGACCATACTTCAATACCATAACAAATGGTACTGGGATACCGAGAATGAGGACATTTCGAGAAACAATCATTCCCAGAATCAAGTTTAAACAAATGGTGAGGAGCTCGCGGAAGAGCTTATTGCGATAGACGGCGGTATTATGGTACTCAGGTCGTAGTTTAAGGTTAGACCAATCAAGTCCATTAACTCAAGTGATGTAAAAACAAGTCCTGTTAGTTCCAGCGAACAGTTCGTGATCGCGAAGATTAGCAACGTCAAAAGTAATAACTTAAGAATGAGATAAGGAAGTTCCAAGTGTGGCCTTAATATTCTGCTGAGTGGTTAAGACACGATTAGGGGTGTTTTCTAAACCTTTTTAACGGATTCCTGGTGATTATCGAGTTCCTAGTCATACTCGTTCATATTGGAACCATTAAGCCCATTCATTTTATAATTATTTATTGCAATAAAAGAAGCGTCTCAATTTAGTAAATATGAAATGAATAAACTTAATGGTTCGGTGAATTACAATTTATTTTATTAAAATGAAGAGGCTCTCCATAATCCTTTCAAATAAATAAATATAAATCATCCTACTTAATGAATCCGATGCAATACGCGTACACCCACATACCTTCAAGGTGGTTGACATGACGAAGCATTGTGTGCTCATAATGAGTAATCGGGACTATAGAATTAAAAACACGACTTCGGATAATGGAGTAAAAACTACACCACCAGGCGACATCGACATCAATTCAAGATATGATAATGAGTACTCGTTAGAGTACTTAAAGGTAAGGTCCCACTATGAGCGAGTTAACATAGAATTAAGCATAAATCAATCCTATTAACAATTCACGCTCCCAACATACAAGACTTGTAATAACACAGATTTATATACAATCACATGTAACATAACCTGTACACCGGTCTTGTTAACATAGCAACAACATATCAACAATCCTCATATTACAAGTCCCCCCTCGTCCCATACAAGACTTGTAATAAACTTAGATCACATACAAAATTTCCATGTAAAACAAAAAATTTAGACGGTCTCCGTGTTATACGAAATTGGTATTAAGTTATAAAAATATAATTTGGTGAGACCATTGTTAACTTGCAATGGTCTTTATACGAAATGAGGAGAGACCATTGTGCACCCACAATGTCTACGAAGTAAAAATGCAACCATTGCATAAACTCAAATGGTCTGAGTGTAAAGAGACCATTCACAATGTCTTAAGAATATTTTTCGTATTTAATAGAATTAGACTCTTATAAATAACGGAACGATTACGCGAAAGGATTGCAAGCATATATATATTATAATAAGTAATCCCTTAAGCACTTAATGACAGCCCCGTAAATGTAAGCACATAAGCAAGTAGCGTGTATGCACTTTGAAAATGTTTGATGTGATGCAATGTTTGTGAAAACGGTTATAGTCTAGGGTAAAATATGCAACCTAGTTCTCTATAACCAGTGCTCTGATACCAATCTGTAACACCCCCAAAAATGCGTGTCGCATCGGAAGTATGTCCGGGGGAGTTACTTCATAATACACAGCGCTAGATACAAGAGAACGACCTCTAAATGTGTCGTTTGAAAAATAATCTCGTTGATTTCCTTGAAATTGATATAACATTTGTCCCATAATTGCATCACCATAAAAAACTTAAATGTATAGACTCCAATGCACTTCAAGTAAGCCAAGTATCTATATCACCTGAGAAAAACATGCTTAAAACGGTCAACATAAAGTTGGTGAGTTCATAGGTTATATTAGATATAAATGGTAAGTCTTCAAAATGTAAATGTAATTTTGTCCACTATTTCATCACAGTACCAGTAAAATCTCAAAGTTTTAATAAAGAATGCACCGACAATCATTTATGTCACCTAAAAAGATCAATCCTTATCCAATATTAAAAGAATGCATTAACAATTTAATAGTCAACCAAAAGTACCAATCGTTATCCCGAAAGTTTATAAAGATGCATGAGATATGTAATGATGTGGGGTGAGGATGTAGGTGATGGGGTTATTGCTGTGTGGGTGATGAGGAAGAGCCAATTTATTGTCACCGAAAAGTACCAATCTTATCCCAAGAGATTTATAAGAATGCATGACAATTAATGTTCCATCCAAAATTTAACCAACTTATCCCAAAGATTATATAAAAAGAATGCATGACCAATTTAATGTCAGTCACCAAAATGTTTCAAGTATGTAACTTGCCACTTATTCAAGGCACGGAAACTATCCAAGTGAGTAAAAACAATGATTCACTACTCTAAGTCTTAACATGCAACCGATGCATCTAATATAACAGTAAAGAGTTCATAATGAAAGTATTGTGGCCCTTTTAGCCCAACCAATCGTAATCCGACAAGTTATAACGTTTCGATTGCCCCAGTGATAGCTTAATCACCTACACAACGCGAACGGGATTGTCAATTCTGAATAAATCTAATTTTATAGCATTCTGAGGTTGACAACATGCTAAAACTGTTCGTTCCCCAGTGATAGCTAAGTCACCCGAACGGGGAACACACGCCAATAGATCTATTTCATAACATTCGCGCTCACCCTCCAAGTGATTTACAGTTCATGAAGCTGTGACGTAGACTTATATATACCCATCACAAGTGTCCCCTCCAAGAACACCCGGGCAGTGATTTAAAGAATATATACTTACCCGATACCGTTGTCCCCGTCCAATAACAACCCATGCAAGTAAAGAAAAATATGTACTCCGTTACCAGTGTCCCCTCCAAGAACACCCGGGCAGTACCGTTTTTGTCATTAGTTCAATCCGCTTAAGCTAATCCGTAATCCTTTTTCAAAAGTAAAATATGCATTCGTGACCAAAAATGAAGTCAAGTAATGTATCCCATAGCGAGCTATGTAGAATTGAGTATTTAAAAACCAAATTGTATCCAACCATGTAATTGCTATGTAAACAAGCATGTTCTCAGCCCAAAAATTAATGTAAAAACCAGTAAAACATGGTGGCTAAATAAACTCACAATATCTTTAAAAACAATCACAGTTGTACATAACAGATAACGAGTAATTATAAGAGTTTGTAGACCATCATTTATCCCCCTCGCGGGTTTATAAACATTCAAAAGATTGAAAAGCGAGGTTATGAACTCACATTGATGGTGTAGAACGATTTGCAGAACTGCACATATTAATCACAGCACAAACGGAAACCAGAACGGCTCGACCAAGAAGTTGCAGAAGCTTGAACTTAACTGCTAAGTCCCACAGCCTAGCTATGAATTTGGTTTCCCGAGAATAGACCACAACAAACGCGGCACTTTAATTAAGATTTAGATTTAAAGATTGTAATATTTGGGTGATTGGTTAAATAAAATAAATCGAAAAGTAAACTGCTACTGTGTAATAAATCCTTGATATATTACGATATCAAAATAAACCCTTATATACTCGTAACCGTGAGTTATATAACAATTACAAACAATCCGAGTATTAATTTGACTTATAAAGAATGCTTTGCAAGTATTATAATAATAAATGGAGAGAGAATAAATAAAACCAA
This sequence comes from Tanacetum coccineum, assembly GCA_026074375.1. Lineage (NCBI taxonomy): Eukaryota > Viridiplantae > Streptophyta > Magnoliopsida > Asterales > Asteraceae > Tanacetum > Tanacetum coccineum. The sequence goes on from BQNB010002145.1 coordinate 94,212, forward strand.
TTAAATATGACTCATTTTTCTGGAAATCACCACTTAATAAAATAAAAAGTTCTTGTATAAAAAACTTAATCGTACGTTTTAAAGAATTACCAATTTAAGTTAGAACGATGTTTATAAAGCTTTTACAACATTAGTTAAGTAATCTTCTAGCTGACAATTATTAATATACAAATAATAATTTTATAAGAATTCATATTTTGTTTCCTCGTCGAGTCGTGTCTAAATATAGAAATCTCAATGTAAACGTATATGCTTTCGTTCGTTTATCCGGTTATTGTATAATACAAATTATTATATCTTTAAAATATAATTTATTACCCCTTTATATTCGTTTTCTAAAGTAATAAAAACTTATAGTAAGAACATACTACATATAAGAAATTTATATAAAATTTTGCAAGACATTTCATATATAACATGTTCCCATATGACGCTAAACTCAACGTTTTCCATATTGTAAAACTTAATGTATCTCCACTTTCCAAATAAAACGTTTTGCATCATAACCTCATGTTTAAAAATATATAACTATCATTAATATATATATCTAAACATAAACCAAAATAATAATTAATATATTTATATACCGATTAGCCACCAATATTATAGACCTTAAATAATATTGAGTAAAACTTAAATGTTAATTATATTTTGTGTTCAAGGTATAAACCAATCAAACCCTTGTTGTCTTCTCTAAACCAAACGCACCCTTGGTGCTTAATGTCAAACCAAACGCACCCCTTGGTGTAAATCTGCCCAACCAAACGCCCCTTTATCTCAATGCCAAACCAAACGCCCCTTTATCCCAAATCTGCCAAACCGAACACACGCCCCTTATGCGGTTTACTAGCTGTACCAAACGCACCCTAACTGTGTCAAACCCAGAAACAAACACCCCTTACATTTTCTATTATGCCAAACGCCCCCTAATTTGTCTACAACAGCCAAACGCACCTATGTGGTGATTGACCCGAAACAAACACACACTGTTTGGCTGTTTGAATAGCCAAACGCACCCTAGTGGGTTAACCCGAGATCAAACGCACCCTATGAGGTGCTCAAAACAATCCCGACGCACCCACCCACTTGGTTTAGAAACCCAACCCGAACGCACCCTTGGCTGATGTGGTGTTAGCCTCCGAAACAAACACCCTAATTTGGGTTTTAAGCAAACCAAACGCCCTCTCCTGGTGTGGTTACAGCCAAACGCGGCTGACCCGAAACCCATGATTTTAACAACTTACCAACAGAAGTAGCTGTTAGTCCCATTCCTACTCTTAGGATTCACAACATTCACCCACAAAGACAAATACTTGGCAATCCTAAGTCATCTGTGCAAACTAGAAGTAGAGTGAAGCAAACTTCAGGAGCACATGCACTTGTTAGTTATGTTCAAAAGCAGCAAAGGAACAATCACAAATATCAGGAGGAACCTAAAAAGATTTCTGAAGCTCTTAAAGATGACAGTTGGGTTGAAGCTATGCAAGAGGAGTTGTTACAGTTTAGGCTGCAACAGGTATGGATTCTAGTAGATCTACCTCATGGAGCAAAGGTGATTGGAACAAAATGGGTATACAGAAACAAAAGGGATGAAAGAGGAGTAGTTGTTAGAAATAAGGCAAGACTAGTGGCCCAAGGTCATAGACAGGAAGAGGGTATTGACTATAATAAGGTTTTTGCTCCGGTGGCAAGAATAGAAGCTATTAGGTTGTTTTAGCCTTTGCCTCATTTATGGGGTTCATAGTATACCAAATGGATGTAAAAAGTGCATTTTTGTATGGCACTATAGATGAAGAGGTGTATGTTTCTCAACCTCCTGGTTTTGTTGATCCTGATCATCCTAAGAAGGTTTATAAGGTTGTCAAAGCTTTATATGGACTTCATCAAGCCCCTAGAGCTTGGTATGCTACTCTATCAACATTTCTAGAGGAGCATGGATACAGAAGGGGTACCATTGACAAGACTTTATTTATTAAGAAAGATAAGAAGGATATCATGCTGGTTCAAGTGTATGTAGATGATATCATCTTTGGCTCTACTAGAAAGTCTTGGTGTGACGAATTTGAGGCCTTGATGAAAGGCAGATTTCAAATGAGTTCTATGGGTGAACTCATCTTCTTCCTTGGATTGCAAGTCAAACAAAAGACAGATGGAATTTTCATTTCTCAAGACAAGTATGTTGCAGACATGCTGAAAAAGTTTGACCTTGCTAGTGTGAAAACTGCAATAACCCCTATGGAGACCAAGATGGCATTGACAAAAGATGAGGAAGCTGATGATGTGGATGTACACTTATACAGATCCATGATAGGTTCTCTCATGTATTTAACTGCCTCTAGGCCTGATATAATGTTTGCAGTATGTGTTTGTTCTCGTTTTCAGGTCACTCCCAAGACTTCACACCTAAATGCTGTGAAGAGAATCTTTAAGTACCTTAAGGGCAAACCCAATTTGGGCTTATGGTATCCTAGAGAATCATCTTTTGACCTGGAAGCTTTCTCAGACAGTGACTATGCTGGGGCCAATCTTGACAGGAAATCCACAACTGGTGGTTGTCAATTTCTTGGAAGCAGATTAATTTCTTGGCAATGCAAGAAACAAACCATAGTGGCTACCTCTACAACAGAAGCTGAATATGTAGCTGCTGCAAGCTGCTGTGGACAAGTGTTGTGGATTCAGAATCAAATGTTGGACTATGGTTTCAATTTTATGAATACCAAAATCCACATTGATAATGAAAGCACAATATGCATTGTGAAGAATCCGGTGTATCACTCCAAGACAAAGCACATAGAGATCAGACACCACTTTATACGAGATTCTTATGAAAAGAAGCTCATTAGGGTGGAGAAAATTCACACAGACTTCAATGTAGCTGACCTATTGACCAAAGCTTTTGATGGACCAAGGTTTCATTTCTTAGTGGTTAATATTGGTATGATAAATCCATAGCTACATTTAAGGGGAGGATTAAATGTATAGTTTGTAAATTTAGTCATACTAGATAGTAGACTTAATTATGATAGGTTATATTAATTCTAGTAGTCATAGACCTAGTAGTAATAAGTGTTTTCAAGTCATTTTGTAGTATATTTTGTGTGTGGCTTAACATTTTCAGGTTATACTTGGATTGCATTGGAGCATGGATTAAAGTTGAACTGAAGTTGTGCAAAAGTTAATTCTGGTATTGTCAATATTAATTCTGGTAGTTTACTAGTTAATCCTGGTAAGCTTATTGTTAGTTCTGACAATAAATGATTGGCCAGGATTGAAAGATTGGAGAGCTTTTGGAAAAGGGTCTGGAAGCTTCAGCTTGGCACTATAAATAGGCCTCACTTCTCACACACAAAGGGGATCTAGTTTTTTTTAGTAATTTAGTCTAGCTTAAATTTCGTAATATTTCATAAATTAATTTTTTTCTTAAAATGTTTTGTAATATCCTTTTCAAGTAATGTAATCAGTACTTTTTATTAATGAAATTTAGTTTAAATCGTTCATAAGCTCTCTTTTCTTGTTATTCAAAAGCTCTCTTAATAAACCAAATTGTCTCAATAAGCTAATAAGCACAGTTAAAAGCTCTTTCAGTCTATACGCTATATAGAGCTTATGAAATTTCAGTAATTAAGTCTTACCTAAACCTAAATCAGTTTAATCTAACATAGATCTTATTGATTAGAGTATTTTGAAGGGGATCTAACGTTGGAAGAGATCCCATGGACATTTAACCTAGCTTATTAATAAGCTATGGAGCGTTGTAGCAGCCTTAACTGTACCTTTTGTTTAGCTAAAGGATCAAGTAAGATCTCTTTTATCATCTTCAATTCCAATACTGAATTCCAATAAGCTCTATTTCACCTTATAGACTGAAAGAGCTTTAATGAGCTTATTAGCCTTTATTGATTAGACAAATTTGTTTATTAAGAGAGCTTTTTGAATAACAAGAAAAGAGAGCATATGAACGATTTAACAAATTTCATTAATAAAAAGACTAGATTACATTACTTGAAAAGGAGATTAACGAACAATTTAATGAAAAATTTACTTTAAGAAAATAACGAAATTTAAGCTAGACTAAAAACTACTAAAAAAAACTAGATCCCCTTTGTGTGTGAGAATGAGGCCTATTTATTGTGCCAAGCTGAAGCTTCCAGACCCCTTTTTCCTAAAGGCTCTCCAATCTTTCAATCCTGGCCAATCATTTCTTCAATCATTTGAGCACAATTGTAGCCGTTTGAATCAAATTTTGGACACCTGAGGATTGCCAAGCGTGTCATTCCCTTGAATGTGACATTTGTGTTTCTTGTTGTGAGTGTTTAGCCAATAACCCACTTAAATTTTTGCATCTTTCATTGAATCATGGCCTTTGATTAAGAAGAAGGTTAATGAATCTTTGATAAAGACTGATTTGTCCCCTTTATTGTGATGTATACCTCTTGAATTGACTAAGCACACCTTTTAATTTGTAAAACCCCCTTGATTCAACCCTGTATTGGGAAACGGGGAAGAAAGGTGAATAGTAACAAACACCTTTGCGCCCTTATTTTTCGACAGTTAAAACTGTTGGATTTGGGGAGTTTTGCACAAGTGGCCCCTTTCTTTCATTTCCCCATTTTGTCAAGTTATAAATAACTATCGGATTTGCAAAATTGGCCCTTGTGTAGAGAGAAGGGCATGGGCTAGGGTTTTGGCTTTTCTGGCTTCGGCTTTGTACTCTTCTGATTCTCGTGTCCGTGCTTGCCCGTTTTTGACTGTTTTCTTGTGATTTTTTTTATTTATCCATACCTGCACACACAAAACACAAATACAAGCATATTTTTGCCATTTTTGGTCTGTTTTGGGTTTAATTGGGTTATTTTAGGTATAAACGATATGTGTATTTTACACTAATCAAAAAATCCCCAAACTAAACGATTGGTGTGTCATCCCGCAATATCACAATTCCTTAAAACAAAATACCTCAAAAATTCCCCAAACTAAACCTTTGAAGAGTAGCAAATGGATTTTTTTGTGAGAGATTTAAGAGATCACGAAGTTAATAAAAACAAAACCCGAACTTCCCATTTTCCTAAGATTTTTTCTCTTTTTTATGATTTTTCATGATAAATAACTACTTAACTAAAACTTAATTGTGTTGACATAATGTATTTGGTTTTCATTACATTCATTGGTAATTTTTAGATCATAGACAAAAAGCACAATTAAGTGTCCTATAAGATAACTTCATCATCCACGATTTTTCACTTTTATCCCATGCTAAGCTTAAAAAATAAGAACACATCTAATTACGAACTAAGATGCAAGATACTTATAACTACAACTTGTGAATTCCTCTTCCCGATATAAATCATATATTTAGGTGAGTGTGTTTAAATCAATTTAAACCATTAAATCCACATATTTAGATAGATGAAATCCGACCAAGCTTTACTTAGCAAGATCACATTTCAAAGCAAACAAAAACCTCTAGGCCAGACAATCGTTGTTCCACTTGATCCATAAAATGATTTTCTTCTCTAGCGAATCCCACCGTCAACAGGTAAGTGCTAAGGCTTTTGACACCCCATCCGGATAAACTAACCGAAACTTATTAACTTCGTGATAAAAAAAGCTTTGTAGACTTTTGGCCAAACCTTAATTCAAAATAATACCTTGGATTTAGAAAATGAAACTTTACTCTTTAATTTTTTAACTTGTCAACATTATTTTTTTTCTATTTACATTATTAGGCTAGGAATTGATATCACTTTTCTTTCAACGACACATCGGCCACGCCTCCGACAAGAGCTCGCGTACTTATTATGATACCAACCCAAATAACATCCACCACCCTCTTCGATGTCACATCGGGAACGAACCGACAAATGCCCATGTACTTTATTGCGATGGAGTTTGTATATTACTTATTAACACTTAAGGATTTATAACTTGCATCCTTTTTATTCACCAACTACATTTTATAGATTTTTTATTTTTTTTGATAATAAAAAATTAACACATATTATTTTTGCAAATAGTAAAAATTTCGTTTTACAAAACCAAAGTATAAACTCGAACTAAAATCCTTATTTACAAATGATGTTTAACTCATTATCGTTAAGCTTTTTCTCTGAAATTTCGATTTAGACTTTGTAAGAGTAAAACTCTAATTTGCAAAAAATTAAAGAGAACACGTAAAAAAAAAATAATTAGTCATTTTTGAAGAGCCCTGGGAAGAAAATAACAACTTATTCCTTAAAAGCCTTTAAGTTTTCCAAATAAACATTTGTTTAGCAACCTATTCGTAACAATACTATCATCTCTTATTCTTCACAAAGAAATTTGCAAATTACTTATCCTAATATAAATCCAACTCTGCATATTTAAAAATCTACTTGAGATAAGCAACAAGTTTTCATTTTACTAATGATTTCAAGTCTAGCATGTTTTAAAGTCATCATGAGACTACACAAACCTATCATGCATGTAATTGTTAAGGGAGAAAGCTAGAACTCAACACGTACAATCGGGTCAAAAATTACTTCTTATTCTTACCAACGGAAAACCTACATTTTTGTCTTAACACTTTTTTTATTATTTTATTTTATTTTATTTTTATTTTTACTAAAATTTTAAAATTTTTGCTATTTTTGGGGGAAAACGGGTACGTGAGAACAAAACAATAAGCAAGCAACATCAAATCGATAGATTCCCTTCCCCAAACTAAAACGAAACATTGTCCTCAATGTTTAAAGTCGGGTTTCTACGTAAATCTAAGCCGTTTATGAAGTATGCATAGATAAACGTTAATCGATAATGATTAAAGGATATGGATCTCCCCAAACTAATTTCACACAAAGGATGAAAAGCTCGAGTTAAACGGGAAACAACACCGGACATGAGAAGCTTCAAAGAAATTGTTGGGAGAATCCTGCAAAAATCACAACAAACAAGAAACAAACATCGAGAAATCGGAAAGAGAACAAACCTTTCTCAACACAACACATTGGATAATATAAAATAGAAAGAAATTAGAAAGGATAAGCATGGGGTGAACTCCCACGAAGCGGCTTGTTTTTGGTCACCGAGTCGCAAGCTCGACTCGATCCCTGAATTTAGTTGTTCTTAGCGGAAAAGTCTGGAAGGTCCGGATAATCATGGTGGTGTATCCCCTCCATAAGTAGTGCTTCACACGGTGGGCATTTGACTTTGAAATTAGAACCCATCGGCATGAGACAACTTGTCAGTGCCATAAGGATAAACCTTCGGTGATTTGAACGGTCCGACCATCGGGACTTGAGCTACCGGAGAAAATTTTAATCGAGAGTTGAAAAGCAAGACTTGATCACACAATATTGAAGATTCGGTCTTTATCTAGGAATCGTGTAGTTTTCTTGTCTTCTCCTTGTAAATTTTGAATTCTCGTATAGCTTGATCACGAAGCTCGCTTAGTTTTATTTAGTTAAGCTTTCGATATCGCCGCGGTTTTATATGGGGGGGGGGGGGGGGGGGAAAAAAAAGGGGGGGGGGGGAAAATAAAAAAGTTGGCCAGCTAAGAAGCCCAATAATGCATTGTGGTCTAGCTCAACTGGTAAATGACACGCTTTTCCATAGACTAATTTGTATGGAGTACATCTAATTGGAGTCTTGTAAGCGGTTCTAAAAGCCCATAATGCATCATCTAGTTTGTCGGACCATGAGGCACGGTTTTCTCCTACCGTCCTTTCCAAAATTCTTTTGAGACCTCGATTCGTGACTTCAACTTAACCACTCATTTGAGGGTGGTAAGGAGTCGAAAGACGATGGGTGACACCCAATATAAGACAGAACTTTTATGCAAATTTGTCGTTACAAAAAAGGGTCCCACGATCGCTTATGATTGCGCTCGGAGCACCGAATCGAGAGAAAAGGAATTTAAGAACTTAACAACTACCCTAGCATCGATTGGGGGAGCGCTCTCGCTTCAACCCATTTATGAAAGATAATCGAACTGCTACTGAAATAGAATTTGTTACCCTTATGAACGAAAAGGTCCCATAAAATCAATTCCCATAAATCGAAAATCCTCACAAACTTGGATTGCATTTTGAGCATCTCATCACGTGAGAGATTGTTGCCTTTGTCTTTGGACAAGCAGTCACAAGATTCGATCCAAATCGAAAGCATCTAATAGAATGGTAGGCTAATAAAAACCGGCATCAAAAACCTTCTTGGCGGTAAAGTTAGCTCCGTAGTGTCCCCCGATGGGTCCACTGTGACAAGCTTCGAGAATTTCGAGAGCTTCTTTGCCATCTTCGACGACCTTCTGAATTATTTGATCCGTACAAGTTCTTGAAAAGAAAAGGGTCAACCCAAAAATAGGTTTTACATCTTTAAAGAACTTGTTTTTCTCTGATTCGACATTCCTTTTTTAATGAATTTCCCTGCGTGGTAGTTAGCAAAGTCGGCGAACCACGGGGTACTTTGGTCTTTGGAAGTTAACACACTTAAAGTCTTTAAAGGAAAAGTCTCGGTAATCTCTTTTGGATCGGAAACATTCTCATAAGGGTTTTCAAGACGAGAGAGGTGATCGGCTGCATAGTTTTTCAGCTCCTTGGTATCGATAACTTTAAAATCAAATTCTGAAGTAAGTAAGACCCAGCGAAGCAACTTGCTTTGTCGACTTTCTTGTTTGAAAAGGTATTTCAAACGGAGTGGTCCGTATAAAACACACTCTTGTATTATTGATTATATATGATCGAAATACTTCTCAAAGCAAAACAACTGACGCATCTCCTTCTCGGTAGTTGTGTAATACGTTATGCTTGTGTCATTGTCTTGCAAGCGCAATGATTGGTCGGAATTCTTCTCAATCTTTGCCCAGTACCGCACCGATTGCATAATCACTTGCATCCCACATGATTTCAAAGGTTGTCCCAATTGGAGCAATGAGAGATTAGAGCGTTCGGTCAACTTCTTTTTCAATGTTTGAAAGGGCTAGAATGCAATCTTTTCGAAAAAATGAAAGGAGTGTTCTTTTTCTAAGAGATGGGTCATGGTTCCGAGAGATTTTGGAAAATCCTTTGATAAATCTTTCGATAGAATCCAGTATGCCCGAGAAAACTGTCGAATTCTTTTTAACTGTTGTTGGATGAGGAAGCTAGAAATTACATCAACTTAGGCCTTATCTACTTCAATTCCTTTTCTAGAGATCTTATGTCCTAGAACAATGCCTTCTTTACCATGAAAAGGCTCCTTTTCCCAATTTATTGCTAATTGGTGTCTTCACACTTTTAAGCATCTGTCTAAATTAGCAAGACACAAGGAAAAAGAATCTCCAAAAACTGAAAAATCGACCATAAAAAACTTCAATTTTTTTCACTATACCTATGGGAAAAAATGGCCAACATACAACGTTGGAAAGTTCCGGGAGCATTAGCCACCAACCGAATGGCATACTACGTACGCGAAAGTTACGTATGGGCACGGTAAAAGTAGTTTTTCTCTTGATCTTTAGGAATCAATTAGATTTGAAAATAACCCTGGAAAAAACCATCTAAGAAACAATAAGAACTCGTTGCCGGCTAATCGCTCTAACATATGGTCCATGAATGGTAACGGAAAAATGGTCTTTACAAGTTGTTTCGTTTAACTTCGATAGTCGATACAACACTCTGCCATCCCGATAACTAATCCATTGTATGCACCAGCTCTTTACTTCGTTTGTGACAATGGGTCATTACCACCTTTATTTAGGAACACAAAAGACCGGACTAAACCCATGGATCTATCCGAAATTAAATAAACAATCCCGCGTCCAAGAAGTTTTCGACTTCTTTTTTGATGACGTCAAGGAATTTAGGTTAACCCTCCTTTTATGTTGGACTGAAGGTTCGTACTCATCTTCTAAAAGGTATTTTGTGAGAGCAAAACTATGGGATCTATGGCTCTCGGATAGCAGAAAGTTTCCAACGATTGCTTGTTTTCGTTTTTCAAAACATTAATGAGTGAGGTCTTTTCTTCTTGGCTCAAATCTTTGAAATTGGTGACTGGAAGCTTGTTATTTTTCCTCTACAAACACATACTCGAATGCGGAGGTAACTCTTTAAGTTCGACTTCTGGATTTCAACTTGGTTCATAAGAAAATAGTCCTATTCGACTGAAGCTTTTTTTGGTTCGACAACTTAAGATCTTTTTAAATTCCGGTGAGTAATCTCCTTGGTTTGGTTGAGTGTAATGGATCATTTGTTGAGAAGTGCCTCGAAATGAGGATGTCACCCTCGGATCATAAATACGTAGCATAAAACTGGTGAACACATGTTCATCATCAATTGCTTATAAAAGCATCGGCTTCTCAAAGAGTAAATAACCGCTTTCATCAAAAGGATTAAGTGTTGAGATGAAGTAGAAACAGATCGGATCGAAGTGCGAGAAAGGAATGTGTAAGCAATCGGAATCGAAAATCCAAGAACTGTCTTGTGATTACTCTTCTACAAGTACATCGATTAGACAACCTTCTCAATTGATTCGAGATTGTTGCTATGAAATGTAAGGGGCATCACCACAATTAAGGGTTAACGATTGATCCATCATTCCGAATAGGTAATCTCACCTTCATAAACATCGATTAATGCATGAAGTCGTCCTAAGAAAGGGTCCCCCAAGTATCAATGGAACTCGAGGATCGTCTATAAAATCAAGAACAACTAAATCGCGGGAACATAAAATTTCCCTACTTTTGACAAAAACATTTTCAGCTACACCGGTTGTGTTTGGAAATTGTCAAACGGTCTGCTAATTCTAATAAACCATTTTGTTTTGGTTAGCCTGAGAGTTGAAGCAATTCCCAAATGGATAAAGGCATAAGATTTGTATACTAGCACCTAAATCGCAAGAGCTAAGTAACTATCAAATTCTTAAAAATCACAAGAATGAGAAATCGAGCCGGGTCACCTAGCTTTTCTGTAAGCTTTTTAAGGACAACCGCACTACAATTTACATTTAACGTGTTTTGGTCAATCGATCAACTTGTCTTTTTTGTTAAAACTTTTTGAACATCAGAGCAAACTTTGGCATATGAATAGAGAGCATCCGCGAAAACTTAGCTTCAAAGTGAAGATTACGGAAGATTTCCTAAACTTTGAAGCTAGGATAACATCCTTTCACGATTTTTCTCCTGTTGATTCTCGAAGGTAAGGCAAATTGGTTGGCTATATTGGTAACTAGAAAAAAAAAAAAAAAAAAAAAAAAGAAAAAAAATCGAAAGAAGGTTCTTCATTGTTTCTTTGCCTTTGGTTTTTCTTAGGACAGCAATGGAGGTTGGAATGTCTTCGTGCTCGTAGCTCCGTATCCCTTTGTCACCTCACTTTCCTTTCCACCACCGGCGGTGGAATCGAGGTCCATCGAATGAGGCAACCACTACGAGTATAATTGCCTTGGCTTCGTTTCTTGGGTTTGGAATGGTATTGCTTGGTAAAGAACTTGAACTTGAAGGTTGGTTGGTATTGCCTAAATCATCAAACTTTATGCAAAGGCTTGTTAACAAACTTGTAACATTTGCCATTTGATTTTGCAAACCTTGATTTTGATTTTGCACATTCTTTAATATCGCATCATTTGCTTTAACGTAACTTTCAAAATCCGTTTTCAAAACACTATTTGTTGGAGGTTGGTAAGGTAAAACTTGATTGATTGGTGGTTGATTGGTTGGTGTTTTCCCAAATTTTCCTACCAAACACTAATTTTGACGTATTTTCCAAACCGTGATAGCTATTAAAGTGAATCCACTTGAAGAAGTTATATTAAGATGTATAATACTGAGATTAGATTTCCTATCCTACATTTTAGAGTATTAACCTGGAGTTTAACTCGTTTTCCAAATGATGTTCCAGATTTGACTAGCAATCGTAAAATGGCCATAACTCACTCATCCGGAGGAGTTGATAAACCATCCAATTCGTCACACGTAGCTTAGACTTATACCTATCCAACCATGTAATTTCCTAGTAGGTTATAAGTCAAAAATTATTGGGAAAAGCCATGTTTTGCTACTGATCTAAAAATAGTCCATAAAACTACCTAGAAACCCCATCAAAACTTATCCAAATCACCAATTATTCACTTGCAATGCTATAACATATATCACACATCAAAACATGATGTTCATGATCAACTAAGAATCAAATGAATCAAGAACATGCATGCTTATAAAAAGTAAAATCAAACATATGCACAAAAATAAAATTAAATCAATACAACAAGGAAACAAGAGGCTTACAAACACAATAGAATAGAAAACAATGATCAAACGAAACCCTCTTGTGTTTTACCTCTATTGTCGAAACCCACAAACACAAAACAAAGACCCAAACTTGATTTTTGATTAACGAATCTTGTTAAAAACACTTGCAATCACACCCTTGATGATTTAATTGCACCCAGTTAGAAAAAAACCTAAGAATCAAAAGTTTAATAAAATCAAGAACTTTTTAATTCTTGATGCATGGTGGTTTAATCATCAAAAGGATGACGGGGATTAGTAAGATAATGGTTTGGGAGTAATAGGAATTGATTAATTGGATTTTTTCTATGATGATGGTGGTTTTGTTGGTTGGTCGACGAAGGCAGAAGGGAGAGAGAGAGAAGAGAGAACGAATTTTATTAACTGTGTTTGTGTGTGTATTTGATTTGGAATAAAATTGATATAAGGCTATATATATTTATGGATCAATATATTTAATTACTTCCCATCTTTTATAAAATTAAGGGAGTGTTTGTTTTTGAGTTTAGTAGGAGTAAAAAGGTATAAGAGGGTGTTTGGTTTAATGTTTTGTAGGAGCACAATAGAATAAATAGTTGTTTTGCTTTGTTTGTTATGTTTTTATTTATTTTTTTATCAAAACTTGTACACCATAAAAACTTTACATAGTTAGTTTTATTTTAGGCCCAAACATTTAATTACAGAGCTAAACTTGTAAAAACATCATTTTTGACGCGATTTCGGCAAAACGCGGGAAAAATCATTAAATACTAAAATAACAATAAATTAACTTCCGTAGTGGAAACATAAAATTTTTAAATTTCTTAAAACGCTTTACGGATGATTATTCAAAGCACAACTCGTAAATAACTAAGGCGACGATTTTTGTTAAAACGGCTAAAACCAAAAATAATAAATTCCATAAAAATTATAAATAGAATTAGAGCTCGGTTTAGATTTTGATCTTAAATTTGGGTTGTTAAAGTATCTACCCCTTTAGGGAGCGACATCCTGGCGCTCAATTCGTCTGAATCATATTCGGTTAAATTGTGAAGAGATGAGGATATAGACAAGTCATCGTCGAGGTTTCCAACGGAAACTAAATGAGAAAAAGTCAAAACATCAAATATATGCCACGTGCATAAGCGAACGGATTGAATGTCGCGAGAATACTTAAAAGGAAAGATAAAATACATGACTCGAAGAAGAAGCCTGATTGCAGTTTTACGTACTTATAAAATATATAATAAAAATACTACTTAGGTAAATTTCAACTATTCACCTTTAACCAAGGTAAAAAGTTGAGACTTACAAAAATAATATATAATATATATAATATACGTATGTTTAACCGGGTAAATATGATCACCCGGGTCGTTTCCCCAACGACTAGTGAAATTGAAACTACGTTTTAAGTTCGGATCCTGATTTGAATGGAGCAAAGATATTTGATTTGGAAAGATTTAAAATAAACAATTAAATGATTATGGAAACGCAACTATTGAGCAAATGGAATAAAATTTTACCCTAAAAATGTAAACTAAAATTTCACTAAATAAAGAAAGAGTGCCGAAAATTATTAAAAATAAAAGCCCTAATTTTTATCTTTTTATAAAAGTTTAATTAAACTAATTAAAACCTAACCTAACTATTAATTAAAACTTAATAAACTAATTAAAAACTAACTTAGGGACTAACTGTGAAAAAGACTTGAGGACTAACGGGCTAAAACATTTAACGGGCAAGGATTAACTGGAAAACAACTAAAACAGAAAGATTACAGGAATGGTCCCTGAGGACTAACCCCGACAACAAACTAAGTCCAAATATAAGCTTAAATTCTAAAAGTGCTTATCACTAAAAACTTAAAAGAGCAAAGTTGTAAAGGAAGCTAGGGAGAACAACTTTAACAAAAGCACTATAGTCTGAAACTCAAAGATAAGCTCTAAAAGAGCTTCCTCAATAAGCTGTTACAGAAACTAAGGCTTTGGGCTATGTTTTACCAAAACAGCTATAAAATGCTCAAATTAAGCTCAATTCTAAAAAGGAAAAGTAATCTAGATAGCTTATGATGTGCTTAATCTAAAAATGCAAAGAAAACTAAGCTAGAAGATGTTAGAATCTAGTTTACTGAGATTACAAGATAAATACTCAATGTGTTAAGATCCTAATTGAAGTTATCATTTTACCATCATGTGCCAAATTTTATTATTTAAAACGTTTTCTTGTTCTATCGTTTTTAGCATAATTCCTATTTTATAACTCCGTTTGACCCAAAACAAAAGCCCATGTTTAAGTTTATCTAAATCCTACAGGTTTTAATTGGAAAATGGGGCACTTAGTATGAAAATATTGGTCTCAAACTCATTTTGAAAATATGGGCACAATTTATGATTAGTTTGGCCGTTCTAGTCGTAACTCATTCATCCAGAATAGTTATGGATTTATCCAAAGAACCACATGGTTCGCATATGTTTTACCCTTCACCCATGTAGAAACCTAGTAGCCTCTAAGTCAAATAAAATTAGTTATAATCCTAACTATCTGCATTACAAATTATGGGTACACACTAAGTTTGTTTCCACGGTTTTGGTCGTATCTCGACCATCCGGAAGAGTTGGCATTCCATCCAACTCGCCACTAGGACCTAACATACTAGTCTATTCATTAATGCGAAGATACAGTAGGATTTAAGTCAAAATTGTCCCATTAAAATATCAACTTTACTCGAAAGTTCCAAAAAAAATAGCCGAAAGTAACCATAAATAGTCAACACTTATAGGAATTACTATTATATATATAGATGGCAGTGATCCCGAAGATAAGCGTTAGAATTTAATAAGAGAGTAGCTCATATATGTATGAGTATCCATATATAATACTAGTATTGGTGTTCGAGAGAGAAAATAAGAAAACAAGAAGTACGCGATAATCGGAATGGTCAGCGTATATATAACCGACCGATATAAATAAAATAATATGACGTCATAAGATAGACGTATGAGAGCCAAATATTAATCGAGCATTATATATTCATTATAAATATAATAGCGATAAGGGTGCAAAAGGGAGCATATAAGTTACCTGGGGGCAAGCGCTCGCGAATATCGGACAATGGTGAAGGACTCTTAAATTTTTTCGAAAAACGGTTATAGTCTAGGGTTTTGAAATGAGTTCATATCCTCGCATTTAAATTCTTTTTATGTTTTGAAAACCCGCGAGGGAGATACATGCTTGTTTTAGAAAATCGAACACAAGTGATTTTATTATGTGAACGTTGCTATGAGTGTATTGTTGTGGATTATTTTAAAATGAGTTTTTATAAAGTTATTGGGACCTTGTAACCCTGATTTTTTTAATAAAAATTAAATGTTGTTTACCGTGACTCGTGAGCTTGTATTATGAAGTAGCACCCCAATGTTGAGTTTCGCTGTGTTGTAAATTTGGGGGTGTCACATTTGGGTGATGGGGTTTTGGTGTCTTCATTTGTTAAATCAATGAAGAGTTGCTTTGGTAGTATGATTGTAAAATGAGGCGGTATTACCTTCATGGTAGAAACCAATTGTGGTGACTCAACAACACTTGAAGCTTGAATGTCTTCATTGTGTTCTTCACTTAGTAGTAAGTGGATATGATGCATTTCATTACGAAATTCACTTGACTTTTGACAACATAGGCACGCATGCTTATTAGTGTTAGGATATAAGGATGAGACGCATTTCATTGCGACATTTTGACAACATAGGCACACATGCTTATGATTGTCAGGATATGAGGGTGAGACGCATTTCATTATGAAATTCACTTTGGTGGTTTGGGGATCCACTAGAACTAGTTATGAGGTTTTATGGTTATGAAGTTTGAGTGTATGGTAGAAGTTATAGGTGAACGAGTGTGTTATCCCTTCCCATTAAATTCGTGCTCATCCGGACAAAATAAAAAGAATAAATGAAGAAGAATAAAGACGCAAGCGATGAGCTTGACAATGTCAAAATGAATGATGGTTAGCATACAACGAACTTCATCTACAAAGTTATGTAGCTCTTCTCGAGCATTGTGAATGTTCATAGAACAATCACACGACGAGGTATGAGGTTATCTTAAAGGTAGTAGCGGAAAAGGTGGACGGAAGGTATTAACCATCTATTTTATAATAAAGGCATGATTAAGGTTTTTGTGAAACGAATTTGACATGAACAATGAGTGACATTTTAATTGGATTTCGCTAATTAAAAATACGTAAACATTTCGGATGAAATGATTAAGTTGTCGAGATTTATCGGAATGTATTTAATAGTAACACGACTATTAAAATGAGATTTGTTTCATCATTCCTAAGGGAATGGAAAAGACTAACGGAAGTGAAAGTACTTAGTCTTAAGGTGTATATATTAAAGATGCTACAAATCACTTATGTAGAAACTCGTAAGACCTTTGTCACGCGAAGGTTGATGTAAGCCTTTAGCTTTAGGAAGAGCATTTTAACATATGTTGTTAAAAGGCGTGAATATGAACTTTCGGATATGACCTTTAACGTTTGCGATCGCAAGTTAAAGATAGTTGAATATTTCGGATGAAATATTTAAGTTGTCAAACCTACTTGGAGGAGTGTTAGACATGTTAGCATTTAGCATTTAGGAGCATGTGTTATTTAGATAAGCTAAGAAATATTTTATCTAAATTGCTAGAAAAAGACAAATGCCTTTATAGTGGACATGCATTTAATATCTAAGCAATTAAACATTGAGCATCAAGATCACGAAGACATATAATTACATTACATGTGAACAAGTAATCATCTTGAAACATTAAAGCACATATGTGAGGTGCATTGTGTCTAGATTGACTAAAGAAAAGCCTAATTTCTACATGCTTAGTGTGTACTCTTAATGATATACAAAGTCTATCGATGTAGACGATCATTAGGGATATTTAGGAAGAGCCATTTAATCAAATTAGAGAAATGAGTATGAGACTATCACTAGTGGTGCTCAATTTAGGCTAAACACGACCATTTTTACGGGTTATACACCGAACCCAACTTCACTCTTGGAAGCAATTCAACCGTTAGGTCAAATTGAATTTCTAGTGCAATAGATTCTCCAGTAGTCATTCTCAAGTTAGACAAAATAGAATTCTTATATTTGCCTAATGAAGTGTAGCAAAGATAAACTTTGCATTATCTTTTCATAGAGGGATTAACACGACTCAGCTAACATACTTTAATTCTGGTTCGTATAATCCTAATCAAGATGTGTGGAATTCTAAGATAAGCATAAGTAAGACGTTTTAATCTTTTGTTTAAGATCTATAGGTTGTTTAGTTTTGATTACATATTGCTTGATTTAATGGATGTCTTATATTTCTCAAATTATATGTAGTGTATTTTCTTGTAACACAACCATTTATGCTACGAATAAAATAAGATGCATAGGATAAATATTATCCTTTATCAATTGTTTAATACGATAAGTCAATAAAATCTTTAAACATAATGTTTCCCAAACATCATGTTATCCTAGGTGAATAAACAAGAATATTATTTTTATTTTAGAATTTAGTTAAAAGTGAATTTTAGCTATGAGTTGTGCTTTTATGTTGTATGAGCAAAGTTTACATATATTGTTAGTTTGCTCGTGTTTGGTTTTTCAGAAATGACACATTTACCAATTGCATTGCAATGTAAATTGCTTGAATATTTCGGACGAAACATCCAAGTCATCAATCCTACTTCATTGTGTATTTGATGCGTGTATTAAACATATTAGTATAATATTTGGAACACATCCATTGGACAAGTAGACTTAATATGACATCATCAACAAAAGTGTGATTTATGATCCGATGCATATTCTTTTCATATAGAAAATGATGTAATTATTTTCATATCAATCTAGTGTGATTGAGTATATAGATCCAAGATAATATCTCTATATATTGATATAGTCTTCAAGGCCGGCTTTTAAGAGGTGCCACACGTGCATATGCACAGGGCCACCAGCCAAATGGGGCCACCAAATTGTAAATATTTGTTACATATAAGGTTATTATTTTACCACTATTATATAGCAGATCGAGTATAATACGTATGTCCTTATAAGTGAATTTGAGATTTGTGTTTGAGGGCCCAATAAGAGGTAAGACACAAGTCCCATTATAACACACATATATAGAAAACGTGACTTGTGTCTCATTAATTTGTCAAAAGACGAATTGAAAATTCTGAACCAGTTTGGAGACATCAGGGTTACGGGCTTACGGAAATAATTTTTTTGCTTTCACAATCGATTTTGAGTTTTGCTATTAATCCATCTGGACTCTGGTAAGGTTTCAAACTTATTATTTTTAATTTTTGTTAAGATTTTTGCCTTTTGGAGTATAATTTTTTATCTTTTATGCTTGTTACCCAGTTACATATTTCTTTTAGTATCGTTGTTTTAATGTTTTTGGAATCTTATTAATACTTTATACGTATTATCAATGGGTACTTTAATTTATATTTCTACTTTTGGTATTTAGCGGTGCCTTCGTATAATCGTGGCACAGGGCCATCGAAATCCACGAGACGACCCTGATAGTCTTGAAGCTAAACAAATAAGAATCCAATTTCATATCCATACACGAAAACTTGTCAATTAGATTCAATAAAGCTATCAATCATAGTTTGAATAATGAATTGATATATTCTTGAAATCTTTCTTGACCCTCACGAACACTCATTTAAAAGAAAATAAATAAACATTAATTCAACCGGACACCGAGAGGGCTTCGCAAGATTTGTTGGGAGAATCCTGCAAAAATCACCACAAACAAACAACAGACACGGGAAATCGGGAGAGTCCAAGCCTTTTCTCAAACAACACAATGGATAAATAGAAAAGAAATAAAAAGGATAAGCATAGGGTGAAACTCCTATGAAGCGGCTTGTTTTTTGATCATCCGAGTCGCAAAGCTCGACTCGATCCTGAATTTTAGTTGTTCTTAGGGAAACTCTGGAATCCAGGATAACCAATGGTGGTATCCCTCCATAGTAGTGCTTAAGGACGGGTGCCAGCTTGACTTTGAAATTAGAACCATCGGCTGAGACAACTTGGCAGTGCATAAGGATTAAACTTCAGTGATTGTTTAGGGTCCGGCACCAACGTGACTTGAGCTTTCGGAGGAGAAAATCTTTAATCGGGACGTGATAAAAGCAAGACTTGATCACCAAACATTAAAGATTCGATTTTTATCTTGGAATCGTGTTAGCTTCTTTGTCTTCTCCTTGTAGATTAATGAATTCTCATAAGCTTGATCACGTAGTTCGCTACGTTCATTGAGTTTGATGCTTTCGATGATCGCACCGGGTCTTTAAATTCGAAGATTTGGCTTGTTAAGGCCCAATACGCTTTGTGTTCTAGCTCAAATGGTAAGTGAACACGTTTTCCGATAGACTAATTGTCGAAGTGATCCAATAGAGTCTTTGTAAGCGGTTCTAAAAAAAAACCCATAAATGCAGCATCTAACTAATCTGACCATGAGGCTCGGTTTCTCCGGGCCCGCTCCTTCTATAAAATTCTTTTTTGAGGACCTCGCTTCGTGACTTCAACTTGACCACTCGATTGAGGACTGGTACAGGGTTACAGTGAAAGACGATGGGGTGACACATATTTAGACATAACTTTATCAAATTTGTCATTAAAAAATGGTTCCACGCATATGCTTAGTTGCTCTCGGTAGCACCGAATCGGGATGAAAAAGGGATTTTAAGACTTATCAACTCCTCCTAGCATCGTTGGTAGGGAGCGCTTTCGCTTCACCCACTTGGGAAGATAGTCTCACGGCTCATGAATATATTTGGTACCCTAGACGACGGAAAAGGTCCATAAATTATCGACTACCCCTAACTATCGAAAATTTGCACAAACTTGGATTGCATTTTGAGGCATCTCATCACGTTGAGAGATTTTGCCTTGTCTTTGACTGCTTCACAAGGACTTGATCATTCGTAGATCTCTTATAAATCGTAGGCCAATAAAAACCGGCATCAAATACTTTCCGAGCTGTGATGTTAGCACTGTGATGGCCCCCGGTGGGTCCTTCATGGCAAGCTTTGAGAATTTCAAGAGCTTCTTGGCTAAATTACACATTAGGATGATTTGATCCGCAACTTTCGTTCGAAAAGAGATAGGGGATCATCCCAAAAGTAATGCTTTACATCCTTGAAAAACTTCCTCTTTTGTTGACTCGTCATTCCTTTGATAAGAAATAATCTCGGTGGTTAATTTGCAATATAACGGCAAACCACGGGGTATTTTGATCATATTTAGATGGCCATATGTGTGCTCGAATGGTGGTGGTCAGGGATGTTTGGGTTGGTAGTGGATGTTCGTGATTTTGGTTGTTTTTTCTCCCTTTGTTTTATGCCGTAACTTACAAAAGTTACATAACAAACCCTCAAGTTGTGATCCTTGAAGTTTTAAAAAACCAGCCTCGTTTTTTTTAATTTTGACCAACTGAAAGCCAATTTTAACATTTTAATAATCAATCAAATCTCACGATTTGGCATACGTGGCAAAATCATGCGTTCTGGTTGGTCTAACTTTTATATCTATAACATTTAATCTCATACAAAACTCTGAAATGATGTAATTCTTTTATTATATAAAAGATTTAATATATTATGCTAGCTGAGTAGACGCGCGTGAAGACATTTCTTTTTGCAAATCTTTTACAAGTATATTTGATTTAGGATAATTTCATTAATACAATAATTATTGTGAATAAAAAGTTAACGTACAAAATGCTTTGTTGGCAATGAAATGTGAATGGCCATCAACTTAGAACTTATGAATTCAAGTCTGTTCCAAAATATTTGTGAAGTTTCTGATAATAAGTGATATAAGCGTGTGAATGATTTGACGTTCAAAATAAATTAGTTAAAATTAAAATTTTACCAGTCAAACATTCTTTTAGAAAAATGACTAAAATAGCTAATTTTACAAACAAATTTCATCAAATACCCATTTTTATCCAAATAGCCATTATACTCGAGACCTTGCTACTTTCATGGGTATAATAGCTTTCTGGGTATAAATTAAGCACTTGGTGAAGTGTATTTATAAAATTTGTTATTTTTATCAGTTAACTCTTGTGATTGCGATTTAAGCTTAACAAAGAAAAATAGATACGTGAGATCAAATTTTAAGTAATTTTGTGACTCGTATACATGTAACTTGAACATGACTCTTTTATCCAGGTTATCTTAAAGGGTTACCAGATTCCATAAATTAAACATATTATGCGAGTTGGGGTCTATTTAACCCATACCCAAACTTAGCATATACTTTGACAATCACAAATTGAATAGAAATGTCGAAATAAAAAGTAGCGACAAAAATTACTTGGCATGCATACTTGATAGGTGTAAAATACACATATCCATTTATAACTAAAATAACTCAATATAACCCAAAACAGACCAAAAATAGCAAAAATATGCTTGTATTTGTGTTTTGTGTGTGCAGGTATGGATAAATAAAAAATCACAAGAAAACAGTCAAAATCAAGCAAGCACGGACACGAGAATCAGAAGAGTACAAAGCCAAAGCCAGAAAAGCCAAAACCCTAGCCCATGTCCTTCTCTCAACCACAAGGGCCAATTTTGCAAATCTCGAAAGTTATTTATAACTTGAAAAAGGGAAAAGAAAGAAAGGGGCCCAACTTGTCAAACTTCCACCAAACTCCAACAGTTTAGAGGTAACTGTCGAACATAAGGGCGCCAAAAGGTGTACTATTCACTTTTCTCTTATTCACAACATTTTCTTTCTTATCTCTTTCCCTCCTTCTACGATTATCAATAGTTGAGTGACCCCGTTTCACCATCCAGGGTAAATCAAGGGTTTTCCCCATTAAAGGATGCTTAAGTCAAATCAAGAGGTCCCACATACACAAGGAAGGACAAATCAATCATTTCATCAAGGAATTCATTACCTTCTCTCGAATACTCAAAGGTCCCACGAATCAATGAAAGAAATCACAAATTAAGTGAGGGTTTTTGTGCAAAACGACTCACAAAGAAGGACAACAGTCACATCAAGGGAATGACACGCGCTGGCAATCCAGCAAAGTTGTCCACAAATTTGATCAAACTGCCTACAAATGATGAGCTCAAATGAATTGAAGAAATGACATTGGCCAGAGTTAGAAAGATTGGAGAAGTGCAAAAGGAAAAGGGTTCGGAAGCTTCAGCCTTGGAGCACTAAATAAAATAGGCGCCTCACTTCTCACACACAAAGTGAATAGCGAAAGAAGTAGTTTTGTCGTCGTAGTATTTAGTCTAGCAAAAATTTAGTATTTTTCTAATATAATTTTCCTAAAATGTTTTGAGTACGTCTCCTTTTTCAAGTAATAGAAATCAGTTACTTATTTATTAATGAACTATTAGTTAAAATCGTTCAAAAGCTTCTCTGTTTCGTCTGTTATTCAATAAGCACTTCTTAAAAAAACCAAATTGTCTCAATAAAGCTAAATAAAGCTCATTTAAAGCTCTACTCAGTCTATAAGCTGAAATAGAGCATACTGAATTCAGTAATTCATCAATATCTAAACCTTAAATCACATTTTAATACTTACATGGCTTATTGGATTAGAGCTTTATGGGAAGGGGATCTTAACTGTAGAAAAGAGATCCCAAGGACCTATTAAATAAGGCAATTTAAGAACTCATTTATTATCTTTATGAAGAATTAAACCCTAGCTTAACTAATAACCTAGGGAGCTTGTAGCAATATACGCCTAAACTGTCAATTTGTTTAGCTACAAAGCGAGCGATCAAGTAAGTTTCCTCTATTTTCTCTTCAATTCAATTTAAACATTGCTTAGTATATAGTTTATATGCCATTAAATATGGCTTATTTGCCTTATTCACGTTGTTCCTTATTAGTGTTTACAAGTACTCCTTCTAGTGCTTACTTAATTGTTTCGTCCTCATCTGTATTCTGCTTAAATAGTTATAGAACATTATAGTTACTAATTTCTGTCATAAAAACTCACAAAATCCAAAATATATCTTAGTTAGTTAAGAACTTAGAACTTTAACTATACAGGATTAGTTTAAATCATGATTGCTAAAGTTATGTACTTTTAAGCTATTTATTTATCTGGTAAATTTAGAATTTGTTCAGTAGATTCCCTCTAATAAAAAGTTTTCCTTAAATCTGTCCAAGAAAGTCTAAAAGGAGGTGTTTGGTTTAGTGCGCACTCTTGAATTGCACTAGTCCAGTACTAACCTAAGTTAGTACTGCTGAACCTTTACACCTACCAGTAACTAAAACCATAAGGTTTAGATACATGTTAAGCTTGGACGATTAAGCCTACAGGAATATCCGTTTAAGTTATAGCTTCAATATAATATTTAAGTTTCAGCTTTCATTTTCTACTTATTTCATAGCTTAATTCTAGTTCTTAAAAGATCAATTACATCAGCAGTACCTACAAGTGAAAGAACTGCGAACTTTTCACAATCAAAACTAACCTCAGTTAGTACTAGCTGTGTTCTTAGCTTAAAATGTATAGGATAATTTTAAGGTTTAGCACACCAAATTTAGTAGGAGTTAAGTTTTTAATATAGTCTTAATATAGTATTAACCTTTAATTTTATTTTCTAGCCTTATTGTCTTAGCTTATTTTGCTGTCAAAAACGTCCATAAAAAACACTTAAACTTCAAAAAAACAGTACTTAGAAACTTTAGGATTTTAATTCTTGTTAAATTCAAGCTTTTAAGCGTATCTGATAAGTGAACAAATGAGAAAGTACGTATCTGATAAGTGAACAAATGAGAAAGTACGTATCTGATAAGTGAACAAATGAGAAAGTACGTTTTAATGTTTTACCGGTGTAGCCGGTTGCCTGTATTGCCACGTAAGCAAACGTATGATAATGAAACAAATTTTGAAAGTTGGATGGGTATTGTGATACTTTTCTGGGTTCGTATCTGATAATGGCTCAAATGAGAAAGTACGTTACTATTACATGTCATTAACCCTTTTAATAATCAATCAAATCTCACGATTTGACATACGTGGCAAAATCATGCGTTCTGGTTGGTCTAATTTTTATATCTATAACATTTAATCTCATACAAAACTCTGAAATAATGTAATTCTTTTATTATATAAAAGATTTAATATATTATGCTAGCTGAGTAGACGCGCGTGAAGACATTTCTTTTTGCAAATCTTTTACAAGTACATTTGATTTAGGATAATTTCATTAATACAATAATTATTGTGAATAAAAAGTTAACGTACAAAATGCTTTGTTGGCAATGATATGTGAATGGCCATCAACTTAGAACTTATGAATTCAAGTCTGTTCCAAAATATTTGTGAAGTTTCTGATAATAAGTGTTATAAGCGTGTGAATGATTTGACGTTCAAAATAAATTAGTTAAAATTAAAATTTTATCAGTCAAACATTCTTTTAAAAAAATGACTAAAATAGCTAATTTTACAAACAAATTTCATCAAATACCCATTTTTATCCAAATAGCCATTATACTCGAGACCTTGCTACTTTCATGGGTATAATAGCTTTCTGGGTACAAATTAAGCACTTGGTGAAGTGTATTTATAAAATTTGTTATTTTTATCAGTTAACTCTTGTGATTGCGATTTAAGCTTAGCAAAGAAAAACAGATATGTGAGATCAAATATTAAGTAATTTTGTGACTCGTATACATGTAACTTGAACATGACTCTTTTATCCAGGTTATCTTAAAGGGTTATCAGATTCCATAAATTAAACATATTATGCGAGTTGGGGTCTATTTAACCCATACCCAAACTTAGCATATACTTTGACAATCACAAATTGAATAGAAATGTCGAAATAAAAAGTAGCGACAAAAATTACTTGGCAGGCATACTCCTTAGCGAGGTAACATTGTAGTATGCCCGACATGGCCTACACTTCCATCTAAAACGTGTAGAGAATTCATAAAAGCATACATAGAGTGTTAGAATGCTCGCAACTTTGTTCATGATACCTTCTAGCGCTTTTCAAATGATTAGAGTAACATTACGCTAATAAGCATTCATCTTAGTTCCAATCTCCCATTTATGCTATGCACAATGGCTAATAAGTGACCGACCGTCAATATCACTACAAGAAAAAAAAGAACGGGCGATGTAATATTCCCCGGCGACATACCTCTAAACGACAAAAACTTATCCGACGTGGCACTAAACGCGTTAGAGTTTTTGGTCAAATTTGACCAAAAGTTTCCCCGGGGACATGTCGCCGGGGGGGACTTTTGTTAAAATTTGACCAAACTTGGTACCAAAAGTCTTGGCGGTAACGTTTCCCCCTCGATTTTCCCCGATGACATGCCACATGGGAAGATTTTGACCGATGTTGATTTGGTGACCCTAAAATTATTAGTTAATGGTTTGAGTTGGGCGTGGCATAAAGTATCCTGGCGGCTTAGCGTCAAGAAATAATTTTTTACAATTGTTATTATTTTTATTATCATTTATATAATAATTATTTATAAAATATATAATTATTATTTATAATTATATAAAAGTTAGTGAAAATTAGTGAAACAAACTAATGGCCTTATATGAAGTAAATACTAACTTTTTATTTGCCATCATCTCTAGGCATGCACAAACCGGTCAACCGGTTTTGGTTTCCCAACTGGTTAAACCGTAATCGGTTTTTGGTCAACCCACCAGAAACCAGTTTGACCGGTTAACAGGTTCGGTTACCAACCGGTATCGGGTGGAGAAAAACCCAACCAGTGGAAACCGGTTTGGGACCGGTTTTTCCCAGTTAACCGGTTTTTGGTTCTTGTTTTTTTTGTTTTTCGTCGTTTTATACAAAATAAACTGAATAAACTTCAACTTTTATTTAATACAACACATAATACATTCAAAATACATCGAAAATACACTGGAAATACATCAGAAAGGAAATACATCAAATACAATACATAAACTTCAAACTTAATACATCGAAAAGCTAATTGAAATTGATTTCATCTTTGGATCCGTTGGACCTATCTTCGCTAGCAGCTTCATCTTGTGCGATTTCTTCATCGAAAAGTAATATCGCTTCACACGCTTGTACCTCTTCATCGTAGATCCCTTCTTTGAAGTCTAGGGTGTTTTCAAGATTTGAGGTGTGTTGTATTCGCTCGGTTGCGTCCAAGTGATCCTTCAAACACATACACATCTCGAAAGACGACGGTGCGATCCTTGTTCTTCTGTTTGATAATACCCTTCCACTTGTTGAAAAGCGGATTCGGAAGCTACCGAAGTAGCTTGTACACTTAGTACATCTCGGGCCATTCGGGATAGAACGAGAAACATTGATTCCTTTGCTTTCCAAAAAACCAAAACATCAAAATTTGCAAACTCATCGGTCGGAATATGGTAGATAAAATCGGTTGTGGCATATATCTCATATTTGTTGTTCGATAAACGATCATTCTTTGCCCGTTTGTTGGGATTTTCTCTTAACCGTTGTAGCAAACCAAGCATCGGATCCCCTATATGCGACCTCGATGAAGAAGCCGAACTCGTTGAAGGAGTTGGGTTACCATATTTTGCAAAATAAATATCCCATAAACCTTCAAAAGATTTGTTAAAATAGTCTTTTGCCTCTTTTCCAAAGTTCGGGTTATTGACAAAACACTCCACATCAGTTGTAATCGAGTCGATAAGTAACTCTACCCCGCTTACATTAAAACATGGATTTAATGCGGCCGCACAAGTAATTATCGGTGGAATTTTTCAAAATATTTTCTAAGCTTTAATTTCATTAGTGAAACCATACTTGCATATATATATATATATATATATATATATATATATATATATATATATATATATATATATATATATATATATATATATATATATATATATATATATATATATATATATATATATATCAACATTCAATTCAAATTCGCTTAGTTTTGAACACATCAAGAATATTTGTTGGAATACCAATTGAGACGTTGGATAATAAACCCTCGATAATATTTTTGTGGCATTGTAAAAAAAACTTCAAGTAATCGTGTTAGTTTTTCAATAGTATCCCAAGGCTGGATCGAAAATGGATTACACCTACCAGCTCCCGAAAAAGTGTCATGATTATATTGTAAAGTCACTTTTCGTTTTATACCACATTGGAACATATGATAAGTGGAATTTCATCTTGTATCAGCGTCCCAATTAGGTGCTAAAAAAGGTTGATCTGATTGTCTACACAACTGAATATAGTCAACATATGTTTTAGTACCCGCTTGATGAGGTGTCATTTTATACACTATTTCGGGATCATTTAACCACTTAAATCATGCAAATATGCCCAGATAATGTGCTTAATCATTTGTTTTCAGGTTTTTAGCACTTGGATGGCATTTGGAGGAAATATACGTGACTTGGGCTCATTTGGAGAAGAAACGGACAAGATTACGAACCTACACCAAATCTCTTGAAGAATCGTGCTCACAGAGTATGGAGACGGCGTCGCCAGCATAAAGCGACGTCGTCGCGATCCGTGAAAATAGATAGAGGTTACTAGATTAAGTAAACCGATCTTCAATTCGAATAGATTAGCAAGAATGGGGGGTACAACAATTGCATCCCCGACACCATCGGTTGGTGCCTGAAGTAACTCCTCTATCGAGCAGAGGTCAGGTATCGGACCCTGAGGTGGAGCTTGTCCAGCCATATCGTTTTATTCTAGATCAAAAAGGAGTGACGGTTCACTTCGATTTCGCCGCCTTAACAATCTTTCGGGATCTTCAATAGGAGATAAAAATCGTCTAGCAGAAGAACGTGTGCTCATGCACTATATAGAAAGATAAGAAAGAAGAAAAATATTTTTGAATTTTTATTGTTTTATATTTTTTTGTTTTTATATATTTTTTAATAGATACAAAAATAACTTTCAAGGAGAAAGGATCTTCAAGGCATCAACTGTGAAACAAAACGTGATGATCGTAACAAAACCTCCCCGGCAGCGGCGCCAAAAACTGACGCGCACGAAACGTACTTGTCGAGTAATATAATGTAGTAATTCCCGTTGGATGTGAAAATTGCTTGAGGACAAACAATGATCAATCTTCCGGAGTCGAAGTCCCAACGAGATTTGAATTGAAAACCACGTTTATGTTTTTGAAGTAAAATGCTTGATTATCTTTTAAGATTTTTGGTTTTAAAACTATTTTTAATACTAAGAAAATTATACTAATAATAAAACTAGAATTATACCAATCAATTAAACTACTAGAATTATGCTAAAATGATCTAAAAGATTTATAAGATGAAAATGCTTGCTAAGTGACGTGAAAAGTTCATTAAGTGTGAATTAAGGATTATTAACGAATTAATTTCCTTAGAAAAGAATTTTATCTCACAACGTTGGTTTATTTTGACAAAAACCTCTTAAAAAGATATTAATTACTAGATGTGTAGTTTGACTATTTTTCCGGATTTTGCCCTTTAAAACATTCAAACTA
The DNA here is from genome assembly GCA_026074375.1 of Tanacetum coccineum. Taxonomy (NCBI): domain Eukaryota; kingdom Viridiplantae; phylum Streptophyta; class Magnoliopsida; order Asterales; family Asteraceae; genus Tanacetum; species Tanacetum coccineum. The sequence continues at coordinate 122,943 of BQNB010002145.1, forward strand.
CAAATCTAAATAATCGAAGATTATTAATCAATTAAACCTTTTTTCAAATCCACACTTAATTCCCAATTCATTATATCACTTAACAAGCACTAATTAAACTACTCACAACGCATAATGATCAAATAAGCAAAGCTAAACATTTTATTTTAAGCTACACTAATGAATTGAAATAGGATAGAAAATGGAACCGAATTGAAGAGCCGCAAATAAACGAATACCACCCGATTTAATAAGCTAAAGAAAATAATCAAATTCTTTCTAGCTTACTAAATCCTTAAGCTCCACGCCTCATGAGTTGACCGGTACCAAAAGCAACACAAAAAAAACACAAACTGTTACAGTTTATTAGATTTGCAAATTTTCAAATCATGATATCTCCACTCTACGAGCCCAACTAAAACCCAAGACAAATCAAACATGGACCCAAACTATCTAACTTGGCCCAACAGATCTAATGAGGTTCAAATACCAACTATAGCAAAAAAAACGTGTAAGAGAAGGCCCAATTTGAATTGTACAAGCCAAACGAAGGTCTAAATAACTACTACGAACCAAACGCATCTCAAATTAATCAATAAGCACCAGATAAGCTAGTTTGCATAAGCCAGATTTAAGACCTCAAATAAGCCATTTGTTTATTAATCCAAAACCGAATTTAAGCAGACAAGAGATCACAAACAACTTATGAGTCTCGACAATCAAATAATCACTTAGGACTAGCTCTTTAATTTCGCAACTAAATGAGATAAGCTCTAATTAAAACATTAAGCATTCCTATATCAAAATAGGCCTCCATGAAACTGAATAAGCCAAAACAACTACAAATCACACGAACTACTAATTCGATTAAGCACTAATAACAAGAAACGAGATCTAAACGGGATTTCAAATAAAACAAAACACAATCTAAACAATCTTTAACATCTTATAAGCAATCAAAAACAGCACAAGCACTTAAACTATTTAAATCTCAAACCGAATAAGAAAATAAACTAACGGAAACTTGTCTAAACAATTTAAGCTCAAATGAAATCGAATAAGCTATTTAGAAGCTTATTAAATCTTGTTAATACAAATAAACCAGTTTTAAACAAAACGTTTTTACAATCAACTTAGACCTAGGTTTTATTAATGACAAAACATA
>BQNB010002146.1:0-2500 GCA_026074375.1 Tanacetum coccineum
ACAGGAATTAAAATCTCACTTGAAAGGATTCAAGCGAGTAGAACTAAGTTAAACTATGATCAAAACCTAACTATTCCCCAAGCGGCGGCGCTAAAAACTTAACGCGGTCGTCGTTAGACTTCAACAACAAGTTTTACAACTCCCTAGGCAGAGCACCTAATCGTTGTAGTAGTAGTATAGGCAAGACTCGGGGGGGGTGTTATTGTTCACTCTATGAATAGGTTAGGAAGGCTTGATCACGGTCTAACAAAATTCTAAAGGTTAAGGGAAGATTCTTTTTGTGTTTTTGTATTTTATGGAAAGCAAGTAAATCATATATTGGAGAGGTTGGTTTGGTTTTAGCTATTAAACTAAATATAAATCTAAACTAATGGTGATAACAATAATATACTACGTTTATTTAATCATGTATTACTACTCCCTAGATTGCTTCTCCTAGTGTTGTTGCCTTGTCACACTTGTGATAATCTGTGTAATTATTTCCTAAGTCATGAACCAATTACACGAACCTGCCGTCTACTTAGCATTCCGTTAGAGCAACGCACAAGCAAGGTAATATGAAAACTATTACAAGGCCTCTAAGGGTACACTAAGTGCATGTGAAATATATTAAAAGTGGATCAACCATATTAGGGGGCAAGGTAGTATGAAGACTGTTACCCAATGGTATCCTTTCTACACAATCATGTTTCCCTAGATATATTAAGAGCGATACAGACAAAAGTTGTTTTGTAAGGCCTAACATGCACATCCATCACAAGAAGCAACACCACTAAGATCTACATTCTAGGTTTCATACAATCATAAATAAACACAATAGGAGGCTTAGCCTAGCATGTTAATAAAGCAAGAACATAGATGAATCAAACAACACATAGACATATTGAATGATTAAATAAACCTTACTTGATTAAAACATGAGTTGAAGGAAGTACAATAGGGTTTTTAGGCCCTAAATTCATCCCTAACAACTGCTAAACGAACTAGGGTTCGTACCCTCTTTTTTAATTTAAAGTTACACACTCAAAACCCTAAATTCGGGTTTGTATATATAGGAAAATCGTTGTGACGGCCTCGCATTTTTATCATGATGCCGTCATGAAAGAGAATATTCTAGATAATGGGCTGGGTCATGTGCTCTGACGCCGTCTTGGAATCTTGTGACACCGTCTTGATCATCGTTGTGACGGCGTCATGTTGTATTTGTGACGCCGTCTCCAGCCACTGTAGAGAAATTCTTGAGCAATGTTGGTGTAGGTCCGTAGTCTTGTCCGTTTCTTCTCCAAATGAGCCCAAGTCATGTGTATTTCCTCCAAATGCCTTCCAAATGCAAAATACCTGAAAAGGAACGATTAAGTACCTATTTTGGGCATAAACACACGATTTAGGGGGTTAAACGACCCCGAAAAAGTGTATAAAATGACACCTCATCAAATACCCCTACACTTGGGATTTGCTTGTCCTCAAGCAAATGGGCTTTTCTACCTAGACAATAACAATATGAGGGGTCATTTTACCTACTCTTTAAAAGTATTTTACAACACAACCTTCTAGACCTCGTAATTAAAAGCACGGAAAGTATACACTAGCACCTCACATAAGTGTTTGGGATTCTCTCTTTCACTCGGGTGTATAATAAATTATAACATAAGGGGGAAACGGAAAATCAACACTCATTACCTGTCATAACATATAAATTACCATAGGCTTGGTAAAGGATCAAACCTCCACCGCTAGGTTCAAGTATTATTCATTATAATCTAAGAGGTTTTTTAAAGGGTTTTGGGGTGTAGGTGTAAGATAACATATAATGGAAACAGAAACGGATGGGATACATTTGGGTGGCTTTGGGTGAATTTAGAGTGGAAGGGTTAGCTAATTATTTACACGAATACACACTGATTTGGTTGCTAAGCCAAGACTCGGACGAAGATATACAAACTCTACACATATCTACATCAATCTCTTTCTTTTTCTTTTCTCTCTCTCTCTTTATATATAATATATCTATATAGTATTATAATATTAATAGTTAATATTATATATATATATATAATATTATATTTACTTATTTATATATAAATATATACATTATACATATATATATATACTTATATTTTTATTATAGATATACATATATTATATATATATACTCATATATATTTATTTGAATAAACATAATACAATCACACAGGGTTTAGAACACGTTACCCTTACACATGAGCTTTATATGCTCGATATTTTTTACAATTAACTAATAACCCGATGTAGGTGGTTTCAAATAAACATGGGGTGATATTTGCTTACATATGGGGGTATTGACTTTAATTTTCTTTCCCATTCTTCTCCAAAATAAATACTACTATGAATCTCAATCGTTCTAAAATTGTATTTACAAGGATAAGGACTTAGCAACCGTGTACTTAATAATTAACTTGGGTTAAACACAATAATATACTAAAGGTGAATACATACAAGGTGGCCTAAGGCGATTTGGGTG